>CM077291.1:51784839-51902339 GCA_039654925.1 Anguilla pacifica
CGGCTCCGCTACGGCTGGAGCCCAAAAACCGAACGATTCGTGAAAAGAAAAGAAAAGAAGAGAAAAACGACGCGGGCCGGTTCGGGAGAGGACGAGAGGCGGGAGGAGAGGAAGGGAGCAAGGGGGCGACGAGAGAAAAAAACGACGGAGAAACTCACAGAGAAAAGTGAGAGCGAGGGAGGAGGGACAGAGAGAGAGAGAGAGAGAGAGGGGGGGAAGGGGGGAACAATTAGAGAGAAGGTAGAAATGGCTGTGATGGTTTCTCACAGCAGGGGGCGGAGGTGGAGGGTAAGAGAAAAAGACAGTAAGGCGAACATTTTCGCCAGTTTCGCCCTGAAAAACCGGGGAGGGGTGCAGGGCGGAGGGGAAGGGAAAACCACAGGAGGGAAGCAACATTTCGGGGATGACATCGCCTATCCCGCCTCGCAGAAAAATCGCAGCTGGTTTTATTTTTTTTAAACCCCTCTGAAAGTGGGCTCAGTCGAAGAAAGGGGAGAAAGAAAAGGCAAAGAACATTCCAGAAGGAAATTCGGAGGGGGGAGAAAAAGTATCAGGCAGAACGGACACGGGCTCCGTCTCCCCAGAAACGCAAGGACTAACGAAGGTCGAGGTCGCACGCTCTGGATTCCCCTACGCAGGCAGAAACTGACAACCCCCCCTCCCCGCCGCGCTCCCCGATTTGAGAAATCTCCCCGTTTTGGGTTTCACCAGAGCCCAAATGTGTTTTATCCGAAACTCATTTGAACTAAACCGCTCGACAGGACCAATTTCAGCCACAGCAGGGCACCAAGCTAACAAGGCGTCCGCGGCGTGAACGCGCAGGCGTCGTCCTGACATCCCCCGCGACCTCTCCGCCAGAGGTTTCCCCTCTCAACGGGGCTCCCAAAAATAAAGGAAACACGCAGATACGGTAGAGCGTGAGCTCGGCGTAACCGCGGACGACGGGGATCTGCGTTTCGTTCTCGAAGGACGCCTTAAAACAAAAAAATCGACCGATTCAATCCTGCGCCCAGTATCAACCGTGTACTGGCCCTGTTTCATACCACAGAGAGAGAGAGAGAGAGAGGGAGAGCGAGGGACAGAGACTGATAAACAGAGAGAGAGACAGAGAGACAGGGAGTGGGAGGGAGAGAGATAGAGAGAGAGAGGGACAGCGAGAGACAGAGACAGACAAAGAGAGATAGACAGGGAGAGAGAGAGGGAGAGAGAGAGATAGACAGAGAGAGAGAGTGGGAGAGAGAGACAGACAGGGAGAGAGAGAGACAGAGAGAGGATGGGTGAGCAGGACGGAGGAAACCACAGTAGATGGAAGATTAGTTTTGCTCTGGTAGGGACAGACGACAAAAAGAAAAGGGGAGGGAAGAAAAGATGAAACGGAGAGAGGGGGAGATTAGTGCCACTACAGGAAAGACAGAACACTAGAGAAGGAGGAGTGGAAAGAGGGAGGCAGAGGGGAAGGGATTAGTTTTTGCTTTGAAAAAACGAGGGATTGTAGGACAGAGAACGGGTGAGCTAAAGAAGAGAAAGAGAGGGAGGAATGTAGAAAAGCTGTGGCAGACTGGAAATATAGCCCTTACAGCCTTCCATGTGTTCTAAATTTTTTGTTTTGAATGAATAAAAAGATCAGATAAAAAAAATCAGATACAAATTTAGTGTGACAACAGTAAAAACAACATTAAATACATTTTTTAAAAAAACAGATCTACCACATTGCTGTTTCCCGTATTGAAGTATCTGATAAACGTGTGATTGGCAGGAAACAGACCCGAGACGTAAAAAAAAGGATTAAATATAAACGTGATTTGTCTATTTTTAAGCCACTTTAATCCCGGTTTCCTTTTTCTTCATATTTGCATTGCACGCGTCAGTACGCCTGTCTCACCACCACCGAAACTTCCATCGGCTCTGGAGAACGCAGACTAGCATCAGCGTTGGGGCTGGCAGCCTGCCGTACCCAGCTTGGCCATAGGGGCCGCCATTGCACAACGAGACGACTAAAACGAGCTGCGTGCCGCCCTGTGGGGCCGCCAAACACGGGCACTGGCACGGCTTGGGTGCGACGCCAGACCGTGGGGCAGGTCACTCCGGAACACCTTAACCGGTTCAGCCACCCAGCAGTTATTAGCCTGTATTATAATATGCATTTAACGACAGAACAATAACTGTAAACATATCACACATATTAAAGCATACATTACCAGCAGCACACATTAAAAAACACATTTTATTGCTATAAATGGGTGCACCAGACACGGGCTTATTGGAGACCGACGGAGTTCTTTCTGTTATTATTAGACCGTTATTCTTAGATGAACATGCATGACGACACCCAGACAGCAGAATGTGTTTCGAGAAAGGGGTTGGATGGGTGAGTGTACAAATGCCAACACACACCACACATGTGCGCGCACACACACACGCATTCACACAAGCACACACGCAAGCACACACAAGCACACACGCACACACACGCGCGCAGTGGGACAGGAGGGACACTGATGGATGGACGGATGAAGAGAGGAGAGCACTCACCAGCACTGCAGCACACCGCCACTCGGAGTTTCATACAGGGCAGCTCAGGACCGTCCTCCGTAGCCAACGCTGAGGAAGAGACAGAAACAGATTACAGTAATCGGCACGGATTTCCCTCCTCTTCTTCGCAGCAATAATAACAGTACTATTGCCATTATAACCACGTTCACCTTTCCTACTATTACTATCATTGTGCAGCTGTGCAACATTAAAAAAAAATTTAATAAAAACATAGTTCAAAGTCACAGTTAAAATGTTTAAAAAAACAACCCAGTGAAGCTCGAGTTAATGACAAGAGAGCACATTTATGATCAAAGCGGAACTGAGCCGCTAAGTAGACGGCGAAAAGAAAAGAGCTGGGGCTCCAGGAGAGGAGTAGGCCGCGCGAACACAGGTGCCCTTTGACGCGCAGTCCGAAGACAACAGTAAATCGCGCGGTCCGGAGCGAGTCCTCAAATCACTAAGAAAAAACGCCCCAAAGCATGAAATAGACTTCCCCTTCAGGAGCCCGGAGGAGAAGGCTGGAGGTTTAATCCGGGTCTGCTAAATTGTGCTCCATCGCCTGTCTCCTTGGGGGAGGACCTGTCTGTTAAGTCCAGCTCCATCAGCTCTCTGCCGCACACGCCCTAACTCTCCGTCGATCTATTCGGAGCTAAATGGAAGCGGGTCTGCCGTGGGTAGTTAAAATAAGGCATCTGCTGCCATCCACGCAGAGAGAGAGCCAGCCAAGGGCAGTCATAGATTTCTGTTCTTTTTTTTTTTTTTTTTTTGTCCTTGGTTTGCCCACTGCTGTCCACAGAACGCAGCAAAAGTCCATTATCCCTCAACCCTTCATACTGTGAGGTCACAAATGTGTGGTCAGAATGTTCTCAACCGAGCATTCTAATGCTGATGTCACAATCGCTACTCTTAAAGGCCAGTTCAGATCAATGATTCGCGATGAGACGAAACGGTTTTAGAACGTTGCAGAGAAAACTCCAGCGGTGTGAACTGGTTAGTTGCAGAGCGTCTGAAGCCGTTGCCTGGGGTCTCAAAAGACCCACCTTGTCAAATCGCCAGGTGCAGTTTTAGAACGTTTACAATCAGATGTCTTGGAATTTTGCAAGTTGCATCCAGTCTCGTTGCGAATCATTGATCTGAACTGGCCTTAAGTGAAAGCAGTGGAGTTCTAGAACGCTGACTTAGAACTTTGGGGTAAAAAACATTCAAAACAAAAACCTACTTTTCAAAAGGGTTCATTAGTAAGGGTGAATAGGACATAACGACACCAGTGCCTGCCAATCGCTGACCTCTTTGGACCAATCAAAATGTTTTTTGTCTTCATAACAAAATGCTAACAACTGGTTCAAGTCAGTGAATAACTGGTAACGTATGCTAACTTCACAAATTTTTGGTGCCATGGTGTCACTACTAGATAATAAACACAGGCACAGATGCCCTGATGGACAGGACTGGTTCACCTGGCTTGGGACCCGGGTCTTTAGCTCAGCGAGTCAAAACGAAAATGAGAAACGATTGGCTCGCTGAGCTAAATACCCCAGGGCCCGCAAACCAATCGTACTCATTCGGGAATGCGGGTCACCCGCCGCGTTAGCGGGTCGTACGCTACGCTAAAGCTGCAGCGCGCGCTGCATGTAAATGCGAGTGCTCTCCACGCTAATCGTGCTAACGAGCCCGGAGCCTCTTCCCCCCGTGCTTTAGCCCAGCCGCGTTAGCCGCGTTAGCCGCGTTAGCCGGCGATGTCCTAGCGTCGACGGGGCCTCGAGTGCCGAAGTGAGGCCCTTCGCCGCGGAGCTCTTAACAGAGAGAGACCGCGGAGAGAGCGTCCCCAGGGGCCCGGGAGAACGCGGCGAAAACGAGGAGGAAGAGGACGGCGGAGAGGAAGTCTCAGGCGGGGCCGCCGGCAGCACTCGAGCTGAAGGAGGGCGAGAGTGGCGGAGGAAGAGGGAGGGAGGGAGAACGGGGGGAAGACGGAAGAGAGGAAGCGGGGGGAGGAGGTGGGGAGCAACATAAACAAGCAAGTCTCTCCCCTTTTTCCTCCCTGAGCACCTGAACTGTTCCCCTCAAAACGTAAAAAGTAAACTTCAGGATAGCTTTGGTCGTAAAGACGCACACGCTCACCAGCTGAAGCCGGTCCAAGCCAGTTGTGAGTCCCCCCCCCCCTACCCCACTCCCCTACACAAGGGAAAACCCCTCCTTTCTAACCCGTGAAAGAACAGCGTAACCACAGTACATGACAGACGCCGAAAAAAAACACAATCGGGGTTTTCCCTGGCCCAGAATAGGGCTTGGGCTGTGACTCTGTGTGACAGTCACTGCGGTCGGTCCGGCTGTACTGCCGCCGTCAGCTCGACGCGTCGTCTCCCTGTATTCGGCTACGTCCACAGCGGAAAGTTCTGGTCTTCAAGAGACCGCCACGATGCACTGAGATGCAGGCTGCAAAAAAATGAAACGCGCGACAAAAATAAAATAATTTAAATTGGTACAAATTCAATATTTATTGAAGGGTCACATATTTGTACGTGCCAGAATGGGGGGGTGGGGGCGGTATAGCCTACACTGACGGACCTACACATTGTAAAGGGGTCATTCTACAGGAATAGTGGTCATTTGGAATTGTCTTGAAATGTGTCTTAATTTTTGACAAACAAAACGTATGGTTAGATATTAATTAGCCTTTTAACTTAATGAATCCACACAAATGTCAGTTTACTAAATGTAAATTATTTTTATATTTTCAATCAAAGAATGCTTGCACCATCCTTTTTTCGCTGGTGTTACTTGGACCCTGCACAACATTAAAGCTTTTCAGAACTTTATTTCTCAGTTCAATCTGAACTAATTCAGGAACAAAAACTGTGTAGGTTAATATGGTAGAATCCACTTAGTTTCATGACGGATTATCGCATAATTTGGTATTTGCATAGAATTGCAGAATCTCAGACCATTTTCCAGTCATTCTGCTGTAAATAGATCGCACAATTCCATAAACCGCAAACCGACAAAATTGTACCAATAAATTCACGGACCATTTCTAATTGTTTCACTGTTTTTTTTTTTTTTTGGTGCCGTTTTCCTCCATAGACAGCTTGGGGGAAAAAAAAAAACACTTAGGTGCCCCCCTGAGATATTTCGACGCAGGAAAAAAAAAACCCTCACAATGTTACGGGGCTATACGGTCACCCACAGCACACGTCGGACCTGAAATTACAAGCACCAATCGCAGCAAGAAAAAAAAAAGAAATAAATAAATCCGTTTCCTTTAACGGCACGCACGTTTCCTTCCGATTCGACCGGGGAGGAATAAAAATGCAATAACTTCCTTTTATGCTGTCAACAAATCAGCGGTTACAGGAATGGGGTGTGTGTGTGGGGGGGGGGGGGGGATTTCACAGTAAAGCAAGTGCCGCCTATGCGCTACGCGGAGGTATTACATGCAGCACACGTTCTGCCATTTGCATAGTGCTTACAGATTCTCCCACTCGAGGCGTCTTCCCCACAACATGCAAATGCGCAGATTTTTTTTTTTTTCAAATCTGAATGTGAATGCTGAGCCTGTCTCCCCCCCTGTCCCGTGCCCCCATTTCCTTGGTTGATCTCCCATTCTTTCTCTGTGGGTTCAAATCTCCCCCCCCCACCCCTCCTTCTGTCAGTCCCCTCCATCTTCTCTCTTTCTTTCTTTTTGACACTTTCCTGAGCCCTCCCTGCTTTCTTTCTCTACCGCTGTCTCTCGGTTATTCCTCTCTCTCTTTCTCTCTCTCTGTCTCGCTCTTTCTCTCTCATTTCCCCTCTTTCTCAATCTTTTTTTTCCCCCTGTGCTGTTCTGACACAACCTCTCTCCGTTTTGGAGTTCTTGCCACCCCTTTCCCATGCTAATGTCACGTTTCCCTCACGTCTTCCAAAAGGGCGAAAAAAAGTGGGATGGAGACAAACTTCAGGGTTGGGTTGGCACAACCAGAACATCTGAGACCAAAAAAAAAGAACAAAAACAAAAACAGAAACAAAACAAACAGGAAACTCTACTCACTAAACCCAACCCCCCTACCTCTCTGTGGCAGACGGTGGGAAAAGATGGTGGGAGAGGGGAGTAGGAAGATGAAGTGGAAGCAAGTCATAAAACGGGTTTCCTCTTAAGTTTTTCCACACACAACCTAAATTCACAAATGTTTTTTTTTAGTTTATGACACTAATTGTCAAACCACTCAATCCGACGCCACTTCTCACGCTGCTATTATTCCGCGAAACGCACCGTTTCTTCTCTTTCGTTTGCGTCGAACGAAACGAGTTCTGACGACAAGCGCGAGGGGCGAACTCGACGTTCGCGGGACAGAAAACCCTCTCGGCCGAACCGAGGCAGATCACGGACCCGTCGACACCCCTACAGGGCGACCGGAGAAGGACTGGGGTGGGGGGGAGACGGGTAAAGGAAAGAAAGGTCGGCGAAGCCCGGAAGCCCCGCCCCCTCCCCTGGTCACGTGACTCACAGCTGTAGTAGTAGTGGTAGCCGGACCGGAACTCGAAGCCCGTGGAGAACGGGGTGAAGCGCTGGATCTTCTCGGTGAAGCGGACGGGGCCCAGGGGGGCGTGGGGCCGGTTGCACTCCCAGCGCTTCATGGCCCCCCGCGTCTCGCCGCACCCCCGAAAGTCCTCCCCCCTCGCCAGGTACAGCACCAGCGTCTCCGGGGGCGACGAGGCGGGGGCCCCGGGGGGGTAGTGGGGGCAGAAGATGTCCAGGTAGTCGCCGGGGTCAACATCGATGGAGAGGTCGCCCTGGGAAAGCCTAGAGAGAGAGGGAGAGAGGGAGAGGGAGAGAGAGAGAGAGGGAGAAAACCAAAAAACGTTGAAGCGTTGGCGGCCATGTTCCTGGGGTGAAGCGGAGGGACGCAAGAACGCAGCGCATACCTGAAGCGCCGGAGTAATCAGTTCCATTACATCCGTTCCCATGGCAGCACGCTTTAACCGCGTTGGGGGGGGGTTAGCATAGCCGTGTTATGAGTCACCGCGTTCAGAAGCCGCCTGCATACCTGCGGACCTGCGGAATTCCACCCTGCGTTTCCCGGCTCGGCCTACGTCCGTTCGGCCCTTCCCCCAGCTGACCCCGCGCTTAGCGCTTAGCGTTTAGCGCTTAGCACTTAGCGTTTAGCGCTTAGCGCTTAGCTATGGGTGAGTCAAGCTGATCAGAAAGCCGACGCTCACTGCGGAGCTGACCAGCTGTGACCAAACACCCACGCCTGGGGAGGAGCTTTTCCCAAATTGTTTTTTTTTTCCTTTACTTTTTCACCGCTAACGCATTTGCCTCGGTAATGCGACATTGTTGACATTTTTCGTAACAATAATTCTGACTGTGCTTCGGGCTGCGCGCGCACACACACACGCACGCACACACACACACACACTTTCATTTACGGCTAGAACTCCACACAGCCGCAATCGCACTGCCGACCGGCAGAGAAAGTGGGACAGGCGGAGAACTCAATAAAAGGAGAGTGAACAGCGTCGTACAAAACAAGTGCCTCAGAGCAGGAAGAGGAATTCACACTGCGCATTAGCCTGACTGAGGACGCAAGGAAAGAGACGGGGGGGGTCAGAGGTTTCCGCACACACCCAGGAGTCCTGTCGCCGTGCCAACGAAAATGAGCCTCCGAGCAGAAAAACTCATAACAGGATGCCGTCGCTAAAGGACACCTCAGGGGCTGGTCACAATAGTGGTGTCGCCGCAATTATCTTTTGGCACATGCATCTAATCTGAGATTATAATTAATATGCTGCTAAGAGTCCAATAATAACTGCAGAACTGAAAACTAAAACAGGGAAATTCTTATTAGGAACCGTCAAGGGCATGCTTGGTTATACGGCAGATTTCTACAGCTTGGTGCAGCCACCCAAACAGCCATTTTGTCATCTCAACGACCAAGCCGTAAACAAGCGCGTTTATATTGATGGGCTTCACATTTTACCTGTTGACAATTTATCAAACTCATCCAGGGTATTTCATAACCCAGGCTAGGTCATCTAGCGGGAGTCACACTCAAAACACGTCTGATGCTTCGGCATTCTCTGGTTCCAAAGATCTACTGTTCTAATACCAAAGCGCAATTTTTCATAGACTGAACCTGGTTATCGATTAGTGATCTCACGGCTGAACTTATGAATAAAGCAATACCCAATCTCATCCATTCAAGGAAGAGTGTGTGTGTGTGTATGTGTGTGTGTGTGCGGGACACATCAGCTTAATTAGCAGTGCTACAGTGCGTCTTGTTAAAGACAGTGAGTGGACAAGGTCTACTTTAATTGGCCCTGCCCCACGGAAAACGCGGGAGAATAAGAGATGGCGAGAAGGGGAAGAGCAGAAAGAGCAGGAGGAAAAGAGGCAGCGGTTGTAGGTTTACTTGGGGGGGGGTGGGGTGGGGTCAGAGGGAGGGAGGGAGAAGGAGTGAATGTAAGAAACTGGAGGGCGAGCTCAGCCGGTGGGTGGACGAGAAGACAGAGAAGATGGGAGAAGAGTAAAGGACGGATAAAGAGAAAACAGGATGCGAACAGCACAGAGGGACAGGAAGAGCAGGAACGCGGTGGTGAGGCCAACCTCACAGATGGAAAACAGACGACTAGAACACTGCAGAAATAATAACAGCATCGGAGAGGGAGAGGGATCCTGCAGGTAGACCACCCATTGGCTGCCGATCAATGATCCACTTTGAACCAACCAATCAGACTGTGTCTTTCGCAGCAAATCACTCTGGTTCAAATGAAGTAAAACCAAGTTGCTCTCATGAGGCAATTGGGCAAAATAAACCAGGCCTGAACCCTCAAAAAGTGAGCAACTGAGGTTAAAAAAAATTGAAATAAAATAACTACCCGGTGGGAAGAAAAACACTCATATGGTGGCAAGAGGAAAAAAAAAACTCCCAAATGGGAAGAAATCTCAGGAGGAACCTGGCTATGTAGAGGGAGAGCCCATCCCCCGCTGGCCAGCCCACTGTGATAGTAAAGAATGAATGGTAACACAAACGTACTGTAATGACAGATCTAACGGAGCAAACAACCGATGAGGAGGTGAACTGAGGACCTCGCTGCCCGGGGACGTTACCTTTCCCCTCAGCACTTAATGAAAAAACCGGGACGTGCCACAGCCGCATTCACAGACTCCCTCTCCCCACCTCACTGCCGACGCATTCCTCAACACTGTTAACCCCTGGAGTAGGTTTTCTGGGAATGTTTATTTTTTTTCTTCAAAGTTCTAAGTCAGTGTTCTAGGACTCCACTGGTTACAATTACCAGTGGTGATTGTGACATCAGCATTAGAATGCTCAGTTCAGAGCATTCTAATGATGTGTTTGCGATCTTCCACCTTATTGGCTGCGCAAACCTGCAATCACCTGTGTTCCCTCCCTCCCCCCCAGGTCCCCCGGCTGTGGCTATAAAAGAGAACTCGGTCGACCTTCCTGGTAAAAAACGCAGCTTAGAGCGAGGTAATAAATATGTAAATAACCGTTCCCATCGGTGGAGGAGTACAGGGGGAGGGCGGATGCCATAAAACAGAGGAAATAAAAATTATGGCAGAGGAGAGGGAGAAGAGGAGGAGGGAATAATGAAAGAGAGAGAGAGAGAGAGAGAGAGAAACAGAACCACTCAGCCAGTTTTCCGCTGCCCCCTTTGCTGCTTGACAACGGCAGCACTTTGCTAACCAGCATCATAATCAATACCGGGAAGATAATTGGTGATCAATCACCCTGACAGGGCAGAATTGATCAGGTTCGCTCAAATGTGGCTTGAACAAGAGCCTGGGATCGATACAACGCCTCTGCGTAAGGTCTCCTAATGGGCACGCCCCCCCCACCCCCACCCCCACACCGACGGGCTCAGTACATCTCAATCAAAATGGACGCCGTGTTCCTGATCCAGTACATCAAAGGCAGATTTATACGGTCAACATTTTCTGACCGTGCGGAGCAGAACGTGTCCGCGCCCCTTACTCGACGCCAAAAAAAAAAAAAAAAGGACCGGCCCCAGGGGGCACCCGTCCGGATTCCGGCTGACCGGCCCGAAAATGGGGTTCGCGGCAGAGCGTCGCCGCCCCCACAGCGAACCGCTTCTACCGAAAAACTGCAGAATCAATCGGGTTATTCGCACGTCGTTTTGAGGTTTATCTTCGTTTTTTTTTCCCGTGGACTGAATCTGCCAGTTCAGTTTTGCAACATAAACAGAAAGAGAAACAGAGACAGATACAGAGAGACAGAGAGACAAAGAGAGAGAGAGAGAGAGAGAGAGAGAGATAGTGTTTCTGTGTGTATGCTTCGGCAATAAGTACAGATGTATATCATGCCAATAAAGCATTTTGAATTTGAATTTGAGAGAGAGAGAGAGAGAGAGAGAGAATGACGGCTGTGTTTTCGGATCCCCCGCAGCCCTGCGTTGGCTCCTCAGTGCGCCCCGTCTCCGCCCCCTTTCGCCCAGTTCCCTCGATCTTCCCGCTGGGACTCTTCCCTCCCTCCCTCCCTCCCTCCCTCCCTCCATCCCTCTCTTTCCTCTTCCCTGCCCGTTTCCCCGCCTCCCTCTTTGTGTCTGGAGCGGCTCTGTCACTTTTCTACTCTTCCGGTCATGCACTGTTTCTCTGTTGCCTTCCCCCCCCCTCAAGGGGTGCCCAGGTAATTACAAAGTAGGCGAAGGGTTCGGGGGGCCCGCTGTGCCCTGGCAGCCAGCCCCCTCTCTCCATCCCGCCCCCCTCCGCCTCTCTCCCTCCCTCGCTGGCAGAAAAGCGGGCTCTAATTACACCTCGCCGCCTCCAGTTTAGCCAACAAAATGCCTTAAAGAGGACGAACGCCGATGAGCACTGCGCTACCATTGCGATACCCGCCCACATGCCCCCCACCCTCAAACCCCAGCATCCCCCCCCCCCCACGTGCAAGTGTAAAAAAAAAAAAAAAAAAAAAAAAGGCTACTTCTGAGCGTCGTTCGAACCGCTCGCAAACGACGGCCGTTTCGTCCCGAAGCGTCGAAATTCGCGCGGGTTGAAACGGATAACTCGCCGGGCGAGAGAGCGTGCGGAGTTTCCCCGAGCGACAGGGCGCGTCGCGAGGCCCGAGGAGTTTCCCCGCGGGACTATGCGGCGAGCCGTGACGTGGAAACCGCTTCTATTAAGACAAGCACCGGCGCCGAAGCGCTAGCTAGCGCACAAAAGCGAAACGAAAAAACGCGTTTCAAAACGTTAAAAATTCACACCGACGCAGCAGTTAACAGCACGCAGCCAAAAAGGTGGTCCGAGTCCCATTGGCGATGGCCGGGGGGGGGGGCCTGCTGAACGGGCGGGATCGGCGGGTGTGATTAATCATGTCCGGAGCGCCGGCGCCGTCGGGGCGACCTTGGAGCCGCCGCCGCGCTACGAGACCCCAGCGCTGGAGCCGCTAGCGCCGTTAGCGACGCTAGCGACGTTAGCGCGCGGGCGGACGCTGGCACGGGGTGGCGGGACGGGCGCGTGGTGGTACCGGGACACCGCCCCGCACCGAGAGAGAGAGGGGGGGTGGAGGAGGAGGAGGAGGAGGAGGAGAGCAGCAGGGAGAGGCTGAAGGAGTGAGAGAGGAAGGAGAGGAATGAAAACAAAAGGAGGGAGGGAAGGAGGGAGGGAGGGGGAGGACGTCCACCGCTTCAGTGACCTTTCAGTCCGCGGGTCGCCCCTCCGTCACGGGGCGAGAGAGGGGAACGGACAGAACCGCCCCGAGTCAGCAGAGCGGGGGAGAGAGGGAGGGAGGGAGGGAGGGAGAGAGAGAGAGGGAGGGAGAGAGAAACAGAGGGAGAGAGAGACAGAGAGAGAGAGAGGGAGAGAGAGAGGGAGGGAGGGGAGAGAGAGAATGCATACTGTTTCCATAATTAATATTTACGAGTGCTGTTATTGAAATGGACTCCATTACTGCTGTTGATGTTGTAAGGCCTGCTTGTAATTGGTACCCTTGCTGTACCAATGGTGCACAACACGTGTGTGTGTATGTGTGTGTGTGTGTGTGTGTGTGCACGCACGTGTGAACTGGCGTGCCTATGTGTGTGTGTGCGTGTCTGTGCGCACGTGTGTGTGTCTTCGTCCAAAGAGAGTTTTACATAATGCCCGTTTGTACTTGGTGGAAGGAATGTTCTGGAATGTGGACTGATCTTACTGAATGAATTCCAGTCAAATTCCTCAGCGCAACGGACGGGACGGCAGTGCACCCCCCCCCCCGGGGAATCAAACCTGCAACCTCTCTGCCACAAAGCTCCTGACACCCTGCAGGCGTGACGTGCTTCCCAGAGGGTGGCTCGGTAACCTATCGATTCAAAAACCAACCTTCACCCCCCCCCGACCCCCCCCCCCCCCCCCCCCCCCCCCGCCAAACCTGTCACAGTAACCCCCTTTCCCCCCCCGTTCTCCTCACAGGGTTGAGTGGAATGTCTGGCTGTTGTCAGGACATGCAGAATGCCCAATGAGACGCGAGTGCAAGCAGGCACGGACTGCATAATGACCACTTACATACTTACGTAACAGGCTTACAGTCCACAGGCACCCAGACACACGCTGGCACGCACCCACAGACACACGCGCGCACACACACACGCACAGATACACACACGCAGGCACGCACGCACCCAGGCATACAAAGACGCACACACAGACACACACGCATGCACAACACACCCCCACCTGCCTTTTTCAACGAACACACGCAGACCTGCAAATATATCACATATAAAGTTGTATCTAAAAAGCACCCAACCGTCTGTCAGGACACCTGACCGCTACAGATCTGACCCAACCTCTCCCCTCTGTCAGAAATGAAAATGACCCGCCTCTGTTAAAGCTCAAGCCATTATGTCTTCCTTCCCTTTCTCTCCGCACGCCCCATCGAGTGACCTCAGTGACCCGATTGTGACCGGGGGGATGTGTGGACTTGACCTGAATTTGCCCCGCCCGATTCCCTCCTGACCCCAGCGTTTGGGGGAGTGGGGGGGGGGGGGGGGGGGCAGGGGGGTGATGACTCGCTGCTCCAATGGGACGCTTCCTTGTCCCTCAGCTCAAATTGATTTGCTCCATTTTTTTTGCTGCAGGCTGTTTTTTTTTCTTCTTCCTGGTTGTTGATGGACATGACGTCAAGCGGACCGGTGTTTGCTTGGCTCAATGTGATCCTGATTTTTATCAGGAAAAGGGTTTTTCTTCTTCTTTTTTTTCTCGCACTTTCTTTTTGAGGTGATTTTCTGTGCCTCAGTAAGCAGCTCAAAGCTGCGTGATTTGTGTGTGTGTGTGTGTGTGTGTGTGTGTGTGTGCATATGTGTGGCACATCAGGTGGGCTCTGACCAAACGCCGCCGTTGCCATGGAGAACAGCGGGGGGGTACAACCCCATTTTTGATACATTCCGCTTCTATGAAATATTCCAGAAAGAAAAGGGGGCACAGGTATGGGGGCTTGTTTCAAGTCTTGACAAAAGAAATGTCTGGTCCTGGTTTGATGGTCTGACAATACAGCACCATTCTGTAAATCTGGTTGGGGGGGGGGGGCAGTGTTCTGGGGCGGGCGCAGGGGGCTCAATCTAGCCCTGAAAAACAACTACTGGGTGAGTGAAATGCCTTGAAAATTCAGTTTGTCCTGATTGACGCTGTGCCAATCTCAAAGTGCTAAGAGCTTGTTACAGAAATCCATCATCAGGTGTCTGGAGATGGGTGACTGGCTCTTCCACATTCAAAGCATCCCCCTCTCCCCCCGCCCCCCCCTTCCCCCCCTCCGCCTCACCAGCCCCACCTGATTGTGAAACTTTCCCGTCTAGCTGGAAGACGTGTCACCGTGATTGACACTCCAGGCTTTGCGATCCGTGCCTTTTTGAAAAAAAAAAAAAAAAAAAAACACACATCGCTGCACCTGATTGGCTCAGAAATGAAACGGGTGCAGAGCCACAAGTGGTTCTCACGCAGTCGAGGGGGCGCCGGGATCGTTAGATCCCAACTCGACTTCAAAATAAAGGCCTGGCCGCACGTGCAAATGCTCTGTCTTTCTCCGTTGTAGAACTTAAAGCGCAATATCGGTACGAAAATAACATCTTTATAATTAAAATAAAATCTTTTTCCATTTTGGGACAATGAGCACATAGCTCTGGATGCACCCTGTTCTGCAACACGCTGGAAGCGATCAAACTGAATATAAGCCAGCTGTTTCCTTTCATTCGATTAGCAGCCCATCTGGCCCGGAGAAAAAAGGCCCTGCCAGGCAGGCAGCGTATGCCAGGGTGTTCTGGTGCAAATGGGCCATGGCCTAACGCGCCAGGCGCATGAAGAGGCGGCACCCAAAAGACGGAGAGAATTTAGGAGGCGGGCGCAAGGAGAGCCAGCAGTCACAGGCCCGGCAGCCATGGCGGACACGACCAAAAAAAATCGTTTTACGAAAGTTAGAAGCGTGTGAGTAGCGCTATGGATTTACTGTAGGCTACATGGCGTCTAATTTAATGGGGTCACTCAACATCTGCAACGCTTCGCTGCACATTATGGTAGTTGTAATTAAGTTACAATTTAGCTATAATTAATTTTTTGTTTAATCAGTTTTCTTAAAAACTGATCTCTGAACTTTGGCAATGTAATGTGGTCACTCAACATTTAGGGTAGCAGTTCAGTAAAATGGTTTGGGAAATTTGTAGTTGTAACAGTGTCATATAGGCGTGCGGGTGTGGGCGAGGTACTGTCATTGTCCTCTTAAGCAAGGTGTTCAAGATGAATTGCTTCAGTGAAATATCCAGCAGAATAAATGGATACTGTGGAAAAAATTTAATCTGTGTCAGTCTTGAACGCTGTAATGTAACACTTGCACACTTCACAGGGAATCATTTTAGTTAAGGGTTTAAAAAAAAAAAAAAAATCTATTCCGGTACAAAACATTTTTTAAACTATCAAATTTTTAACTTTCAAAATCTATTCTGCTTCACTTGATACAGATGCATCGCACTGTTATAATTAACAGTGACCTGATGTCGGGTGCACGAAAGCAGTCTCACAGTATTAGACGGAATTAAGTAGTGGGGACTCAGGCGTACACTGGTGACACCTAACATTGGCAAGCTTGTTTATCATGAATAACAGGCGTTTAGCTGTTTGCAGCTCCAAGGCAAGTTTCTTGCCTCTGCTGTGGTGGCTCAGCGGCCACTGCTCGCCTGTGGGCCCTACAGACAGTAGACTGCAGCTGCTGCACCAGTAATGGCTTAAACACAACAGGCCTGTCACACTCCTTAAACATGACTTGAAAACCAGTGCTGTTTATATATACCGGATTTCATCCTCCTTCTATGCTTCCTGCACTCTGTTCACATAAAACTACCCCCCCCCGCACTCTATTCACATAAAACTACCCCCCCCCCCCCTTCATTGATGACCTTGGGGCAGGCCGCCCCCCCCCCCAAAGCCCCACAAAGTTGTCAGACGCACTGCGCGGAAGGATGGTGTGCACTGACAAGGGTGTGTGCGTGTCTGTGTGTGCGTGTCTGTGTGAGCGTGTTTGTGTGTGTGTGTGTGTGTGGGGGGGGGGGGGGGGGGGGGGTCAGATGTGCAGTGGCCCCAGGATACGACCGATCCTTAACCTTCACAGCGTCTGTCAGTCTCGACGTCCGCACCTGGTTCTGACAGCCGTTTTCGTTTTTGATTTATCGAGGGGGCGAGGGAGGGCGGAGGAGCAGAGCCGTCCGCCGCGGGGACTTAAATGGCGAGCAGCGAGCCGCTTACGATGACTGCGTGGAGAGGTTAGGCCGCTCAGCTGCGAGTTTAACGACGACGGGCACCACAAAGAGCCGTCGCACGCTCACCACTTTACCACCTACGCCAACAACCCGCTCCACAGTAAACAACACTCAGAATTACCACACCGTTGTTTTCATTTTAATGCCCCCCCCCCGTCCCCATTTCAAACTACGCCACTGTAGGCCGACTGCAGTGATACTCTGACCCCAGAAGGGCCGCTGGCCGTAACTGGAATCCTCAAAAACACGTGAAACCAGGAAACCGTTTTGTTTCCGTCCGACAGCCCGCTGCCACACTGGAGTCACCTTCACTGACGTTATTCACAGCGGGTTACACCATCGCGCAGTCAGGCAGCTCGTCACTCTCAGCCGCAGAAAGATCTGTCACGGTCATGTGGTCATGGTCCTGTGGTCATACAGTACTGTGGTCACACAGTACTGTGGTCTTATGGTCCTGTGGTCATACAGTACTGTGGTCTTATGGTCCTGTGGTCATACGGTTGTGTGATCACATGGTCATGTGGTCATATGGTCCTATGAGCATATGGTCCTGAGGTCACATGGTCCTGTTGGCATATGGTCCTGCTATGACACGGTCCTGTGGTCATATGGACCTGGCATATATTTACTGACATTAATCTGGGTGAATACCTTACCCCCTTTAAAATGTAGCATTATAAGGTCTGTTTTTTAAACCGTCACTCTACACTCCCTGCACTGCAGGTACGGGCGCTAATGCGTGAGCCGCAGCTGCCCTCTCTCCCGTGTACTGAGCGCATACTGAGCCTGTACTGAGCGCATACTGAGCCTGTACTGAGCGCATACTGAGCCTGTACTGAGCACATACTGAGCCTGTACTGAGCACATACTGAGCCTGTACTGAGCACATACTGAGCCTATACTGAGCACATACTGAGCCTGTACTGAGCACATACTGAGCCTATACTGAGCGCATACTGAGCCTGTACTGAGCACATACTGAGCCTGTACTGAGCACATACTGAGCCTGTACTGAGCACATACTGAGCCTGTACTGAGCGCATACTGAGCCTGTACTGAGCGCATACTGAGCCTGTACTGAGCGCATACTGAGCCTGTACTGAGCGCATACTGAGCCTGTACTGAGTGCGTACTGAGCCTGTACTGAGTGCGTACTGAGCCTGTACTGAGCGCATACTGAACCTGTACTGAGTGCGTACTGAGCCTGTACTGAGCGCATACTGAGCCTGTACTGAGTGCGTACTGAGCCTGTACTGAGCGCATACTGAGCCTGTACTGAGCGCGTACTGAGCCTGTACTGAGCGCGTACTGAGCCTGTACTGAGCGCATACTGAGCCTGTACTGAGCGCATACTGAGCCTGTACTGAGCGCATACTGAACCTGTACTGAGCGCGTACTGAGCCTGTACTGAGCACATACTGAGCCTGTACTGAGCACATACTGAGCCTATACTGAGCGCATACTGAGCCTGTACTGAGCACATACTGAACCTGTACTGAGCGCATACTGAGCCTGTACTGAGTGTGTGCCGCTTAGCGATCTTTCCCAGGTGCGGCCGTCGAGCCTGCATGACATATGGCCAGGACTTCGAGAGAACCCCCTTTTCCCTGCTCTCCTCCTATCTCCTCCTCCTTCCTCGTTCCCTCGCTTCTGTCCCGTTTTTGACAGCCCATTCCTTCATCTCCCCTCCCTCTCTCTCACTCTCTCTCCGCCCATCCCTTGCTCCCGACCTCACCCCCCTTGCCTTGCGTTGTTGTTTATATTAGCGCCTTCGCGGTTAACTCACTGTAATCTCAAAGGGACGCGAACCACCCTTTCACCCTCCCTCACCCCCGCTCTCTCCCTCTCTCTCTCTCTCCGCCTCCCTGCCTCTCCCTCTCCCACGTTCTCCCTCTTTTCCACGTTTTCAACATTCATACTAAAACAGGACTCCGAGGCATTGGGAAAAAAAACCGCTCTGCTCAGCCAAAGCTCGCGAAATCAAAGGAAGGTAGCGCGCGTTCAGCCAAAACGCCGCTCGTTCCAGAGTGAGGAAACCGGGCACGACAGCCATTTTAAACACATAAAGCATTTAGCTCTGGTAATTATTGTGCACCGCGCCACGCTACCTGTCATCCTTCATCTGTCAATCCATCGCTTTATTCGTTCAATCTCCACCTCTCCCTCTTCTGTTCACATTCTACACGTTTTCGAGTTTCAGACAGTTTGCTATTCAACCAGCGGCCTTCAAAGAGAGAAAACTAAACGACAAATTATGTTAAGTTATGTTTAAACAAAAATCCTCTAATTCTTGCGTCTGCTGTTCGGAAACATTAAGAAGTCTACGTACAACGTACCCTCAGTGACTGCTAATTATTCCTGTCTGTTAACACTCTGTGTACGCAGCAGTTCGCACACAAAATCACGTGCACACTGTTAACTACAGCTGTCTCAATAGGAACATTAAATTTACATTACATTTATTAGCTGCGACGGCAGTTCTATATCTCTGCCTGTCGGTTAGTCGGTTGGTCCACAAAAGTGTCCCACCCCGTAGCGGCCACAGTTTTCGCCCCCAGGAGGCTGAAATTTGGCATGGAGGTTGGTCATGACTGAAGATAGAGCTGAGTAACTTTCAGGCCGATTGACCAAGAGAGGGTGTGGCGATGGGCGTGGCCTATCACAAAAAGGCGCATGGATTCACAGATTTGCACAAGCTTTTGTGGAAAGCTTGGTCATGAGCCAAAGAAGAGGTCACGTGTTTGTGTGAGGGTGTGTGCGTGGATGCACGCACACATGGATGCATGCGCGTGTGCGGTCGCAGCTATTGCGGATTCGCGCTGGTTTAGCAGACGCTTTTATCCAAAGCGACGGACACAACAACAAAAACACAAAACACAGGTTCGATAAGGTACAATACTCATTGTGTATACTTATCCATAGCCAAGAAACACAAAATCCAGTTCACACAGTGAACATTATTCTAACCTAACCTAAGTCAAACTAGGGGGCAGTACAAGCTACAACATCATCCAAAAAAAAAACGTTAAATATTGCTTACACAAATCCACCCAACTAGGTTTTGTTGAGCCATACCAAACATAGATGTGTCAGCCACTAAGTTAGCCTGTTGGAGGCTTATCTAACCTAATGTTTCTCCACAGGCACCTGTTCAGATACAAACAAAACAAAACTCCTGGATTCTACACCCCCTGAAAACAAGTTCATTTCAGAGCCCCGTGAGACATAAATGATTTAAAAAAAATAATCATAGGGACAAACTGTTGGCTGACACAGCTGTAGGGGAGGGCGAATCTTTCGCCTCAAGAACAGCTCACTTAACATGGCTGTCGGTATCATGGACAAACACATAATGCGGATACATTAAAATAATTATTTCACCCCTTCCGAATGGAGAGGTGCCCGAGCGGCACATCTCCAACGCAGAGAGTGATCAGATAGTGACGAGCACATCTCACATGTGACACCGGCCCCTCCCCCCAGCCTCTACTCATCTCTCTTCCTCTCTCTCTCTCCCTCTCTCTTCCCATTTCCTCACTCTTGTGGGAGCTGAACTCTCCTGACTTTCTTCCACACGTCCTTCCGTAATGTGCATCCCCCCCCCCCCCCCCCCCCCCCCGCCTCGCTCTCCATCCATTACGGGAATAATGTCTTTTCCGTTGAACAAATCAAATCGCAGCTGAGAGAGGAAGCTGAAATGTGCTACTTTGTTATGCACCGCGATATAAACTGTGTGTACGACGTATCGATCAGCGCCACTTCCACGCTCGCTTTTTAATATTTGCCCACAAAATCAAAACTGCACGCATTTGCATGCTCTGCGCCAACAATGTATGAATCTTGTGATATCGGCTGTTCGATTTCACAGTAACTTTCGACTTTGCTTCAGGCTTTCCGTTTCATCCCTCAGGTTGTTTTAATGCAAGGGAACCAAAACGGACGGACAAAGCAGCGGAAAGTACGAGACGGCGCAAAAGTTTTTCCAGCTTTAAAAAAAAATCTAAAACGCTCCGCAGTTAAGAGTCAAATAAAAAAATAAAAAAATAAAAAAATCACAGTCAGACGCAGTTAAAGTCGATAATCCAAACAGAGCCGCGGAGGTGTTGGCTGAATTCAAGGTAACGCCGGCTGAAGAGACAGAAAGAAGCGCAGCGATCAAAAAATCTATGTCAAGTGCAGAAAAGCTTTTTTTCCCCTCCCTCCCGAAGACACAAAAGACGGCGGTGGGAGAAGTATGTCTTAAAATACTTTAATTACTATGGTCACACACTGCAGGTAAACGTGGGGCCAGACAGCGACGGCTGGTTTATTTATATTGGCCTCTTACCCAAGAGTGCCTCTGGGTAATTTCTTCAGTTTCTCACTTCCCGCTGTTCTGTTCGTTTCCTTTTCTCGCCTCTGCCTTGGCCCTTACAGTAAATCAAAGGATCACGCTAACGCAATGATAATATACTGGAATTCAGACTACAACACGCGCGTGCACACACACACGCACACACACACACACAAGTAAAGCACGTACTGTACGCACACACAGAGCGACCAAGCACAAAGAGACTGCGCATTCAATGGATACTTCACTGACACAATGTACTGCGCACAGAGCTTGAGAAGTGCTTGGCTGAATGGTACTCAAAAGTTCCACCAACTGAGACCCGGGCTAACCTGAACCTTTGTCCTTGAAATTTGAATAACAAGCGTACAGCCACGTAGCTTGTTGGTCGCTGAACGCAACAAAACACATTCAAGCCTGTTGCCCTTGTCTGACTTTGAGAAACAACCACCACAAGTCTTACCATTAAAAATGTTTTTTTGTTTTTTTTTGTTGTTTTTTTTAAAGTAACACTTAATTAATTTGAATAGGACAGAAGTACAAAGCACAGAGCACACAGATTGACTTTGGCAGTAAATACACGATAACACTTTACAATAAGGTCACATGAATTGGCATTAACTAATGTAGGCTAGTTCTTATATTAATTAACCACTAAATGTAGTTAGTAGTTAACAACACATTAACTAATGTATTAGTTAAATATTTATTTATACACTAGAAAAACATAGGATAGACTTATTAGTTAACCATGATCAAATACATAAACTGTTTTTAATCCCTAAATTAATTGGCATTAACTAATGTAGCTGTTAACATGAATTAATGATGTACAAATAGGCCTACATTAACAAAACTGTACAGATCAACTTTTCAGTAGTCAGCACTCAGCAGTTGCATTAGTTAAAGGAAATTCATGTGACCTCATTGTAAATACCAAGTATACGCTTTTGGAAATGGGAAATATATTGTAAATATGTGGAAAACATAATCATAATATATTTCAAAGCTCTGTAATTATTGCAACATCATAAAACGGCAATAATTTGTATGTTAGCCAGTATTTGGTGAAGCGTTGCACCATCTTGATAATATATTCATCTCAATAACTTCAACTATATGAAATTTCCGTAAAAACACTACCCAGTCCAAGACCACATCGTACATTCTCTTTTATTGCACGGCAATATTGCATTTATGGCGTTCTTTTATAGGGCGCGCTCCGTGGAGGCGCTTTCCCGCGTCCTGCACTGCGGTGTTCAAAAAGGCTCCGCTCGCGGCTGCACCCTCGTTTCTCAACCGTTTCTCCCGCAGTCACACCCTTACCCATGGGTGCTTGACATCGGCTGCAAACACGAGGAGTGCTTACACAGGAAATCCCGGTGCGAACATAATGAATCGCAACCATATCTCCAGATATAATAACCAGCTGGGGCGGGTAATGGTGCCGGCGAGTTGCGGTTTTAACTGCCTGGGCAAAGCTGAAACAGGTGCGAGCAAGCCCGCGGTAGGTCGTAAAAAAAATAAAAATAAAAAAAAACCGCAAAAAGGGATCACATCAGAGAGCCGAGCAAGAGCCTGCACGCGCCCCTCAGAGAGCCGAACAAGAGCCTGCACGCGCCCCTCAAATCCCGGACCAGGAACACGTCCTGCTACCCCCAGCCCGCCCAAACGGGTGCTGCAGTCGAGCCCTTTGGCTTACGCAACCCTTAAAAAAAAAAAAAAAACATTGAAAAAAGAACACACCCTCCATTTAAAGTCTCCCTGGACTTTGAATGGGGTGAAATTAAAAAGAATAAATAAACTTAACAAATAAACTTCACCACAATCTTTTACGAGGTCTCTTATGATGCGGTTTATTGCATGGTCCAGCGTTCAGCTTTTCACTTTCGCAAGTTTGCTTCTACAATGTTCTCTGAGCCCTTACTTCAATCTCCGTAGGTCACAGTGACCACGGGTGAACGTTTCAAGAGCTGATAACAGAATTGTAAGAGGCCATGTCCCGTGGATACTGGAAAAAACTACACTAGCATATGAACTGAGCAGTGCATGCCAGGTATCTAGGCCTACTTGGCAGTCAAATCTTCAAAATTCCTTGGTTTAAAAAAACTGTATGGGTGACCTCCCAAAAGAGGACGCCTTTAAACACCATGCAATTATTATTAGATGTGTGATTTTAAAAATGGCATTCGGCCAGTTCACAAGAGTGCCTCATGGATCTTGCACACTAAATTTCTTTTGCTCAAGATCCCATAACAACCCTGAACAAATGACCCAATGTGATATATAAGCATATATAAAAATGCAGAAATTGTGCATGTGTGCATGTTCGTGTGTGCATGCGTGTGTGTGTGCGTGTATGTATGCGTGTCTCTGTGCATGTGTGTGTGTGTGCGTGTGCATGCATGTGTCTGTGTGTGTGTGTGCATGCATGTGTCTGTGTGTGTGGGTGCGTGTGTGTGTGTCTGTGTGTCTGTGTGTGAGTGTGTGTGTGTGTGTGTTTGTGTCTGTGTGTGTGTCTGTGTGTGTGTGTGTGTATGCTCTGGCCAGCTTCCTGTGGGGCCGTGCATGGGGCAGGCCGTTTGGGTTTCAGAGGGAAATTAAGCAGGAGTGAGACAGATTCAGTTTGAATGGCAACCACAAACCCACTGCCCAGTAGTGACACATCTGGCTGAGCAGCGACCTCTTAATCTACCTGCCCCACTTTAATCCAGGTGTGTACTCCCCCAGCACTCCCAGGAGCAGGTTTCTGATTGGACGTGTTTCGGAGAACAGGCGGCACGCAGCTGCAATTGGCCATTCCGCGAACAAGTGGTGCGAAACAACGGGAGGATTTTAAAAAAGGTATAAAAGGTTTCATTTAGTAAAGCAGGGGTGGCCAGTCTTTTCTGAGAAGGGCCAGTGGGGATGGAGGCTTTTACTATAGTACCTGATTCAACTAATCAAAGTCTTAAATCAGGGATTTCCACTGTTATTCGAAAAAGGGCCGGTGTTGGTACAGGTTTCTGTTGTATCCAGCACTATGGCAACTGATTCTACCTATTAACTAATCATGGTGCTCAGTCAAGACCTTGATAAGCAGATAGTTGGCTACTTAGTGCTGGGCTAAAACAAAAACCAGCACCCACACTAGCCCTTTGTAGGTTAATAGAGGACACCCAGGTCTTAAATGAAGACCACAATTAGTTGATTAGTTGAATCGGGTGTTTCAGCACTGTCTGTGACAAAAGAAATGGAGGACTCAAAAAAGACTCCCAAGTAAGACCTGTGGTAAACAGTCAATTCACTTATAACTGACCTGGCATGCATGCTACACATTTATTTTTCTGTTGCAGTAGTTCAGATGAGCCGTGATGATTCAAGCTTACTGAAAGGATTCATCACGGTTTTCATTACGAAAATCACCATTTCCCAAGTACAGAACAGTTCAGATGTGCTATATATTACAGCTGAGTCAATGTTCCGCAGAAACTGATAGAAAACGCTGCATTATGCATGTTTTAACAAGCATTGTTAAACTCATCTAATCACAGATATGCTTTAGCAAACTCAACAGACACAGCTCATTTAACGTCAGTAGGGTACCACTGTACAACGGTGCACTAGCTAGCACAAGAACACAGCATGAGAAGAGATACAAATATCATTTACTTTAATTTCGAACACAAACACACTGTGGAGACATAACATTATAAAGACAATACATTAATCGGTACAGAACACAAAGGGTGCTGGGGGAAGCAAGAGAGCAAGAGAGAGAGAGTGACAGCAGTTGTTTTCTTCTTGCTTCATTAGCAATGAATAACACTAATTATCTCACTCTGGGTTTTATAATTAGAGATTACAGGTTATCATGTTTAATCATTTGGGAGGAAGAACAAAACTGACGATTTTTAAAACACGTTACGGAAGTTCCACCAAGGCTTGAGACAAGCAGAGGACTGTAATCGTAGCCTCTTTTTGAGAAAAACAATCTAAAAGGCTGTTATTTCTGTGTGCACACGTATTTGTTCTAACAAAAAAGACCAAATAATCAATACGTTCATATAATAATAATAATAATAATAATAATAATAATAATAACCGCCGTCATCATGTACTATTCAGTCTTTTCCATCTTGTCAATTTGGACGACGATTCTGCAATATCCCTACAATGTTCTGATCAAATACTACACGCAGAGGCAGTCGTGCAGAAATAGCTGACACATTTGCAAAATAGGTGCGATATTATTGTCTACTTAATCACAAAGACAAATGTGCAATGAAGTCTCTAAAACGTCCAAACAATGTAAGAATAAAAACTATCCAGTCATGAACAACTGACTATACAGAATTTAAGGTTCACAAAAATTCAAAAATTCATCCCCACATTCCCATGAACCACGGGAATGCCCAGTACAAAAGCACTCAAAATATTTGTTTATTAATACGTTTCAATGTGTTGTGAACTCAACAAAATTAGGTATGTTATTATAAATTCACACCTTCATAAAGTTCAAAAGAGGCAAAAAAGGAAGTATTGCTTAATTACAAATGCGGAAAAGATACGTATTAATTATGTCACAATCAGTGTACAGGTGTGTATTCTGGGGGCGGTAACTTAGAAGGGCGACTGCGAATTCTGGCATTTGTTGCGCAGTAGAAATGCGTTTCAACTTGTTGAGTGAATTACATACCTTGGCACGAAAGGGAGAAAGTTATCCTGTCATTTTCCTGCGTTACTGGGTTTATCTTATTGCTCGTATTGTTGTAATGTGATTTTCCCCCTGCTAGCTGCCAGCACGGCTTTTTTCCACGCCAAAAGTGCACATTCCTTGTAGTCTGGGAGTGAGGTGTTACGCCACGCTCCCAATTTTTGTAAATACTTTTTTTGGCAGAGGAGAGGAGCTGAACACTGAGGGGAAAACAGACGATTGAGAAAATAAAATCGTATTTCAAGGTGTTGCATCGATCGCTTTTTCACACACACACTCTCGCTCGCACGCGCACACAACTCTCGGGGACTGTAACCTATTTACTTAAATACAGTGTGCGCTGCACGATGGACACTGGGTTACAGAAGTGGGTGTAGTGCGTATTTAACAATTGAGTTTAACGCTCTCAAAATAACCCCAGGCGTATGCCTACAGGTTAGAGGACTGAAAAGTGCCAATACCTGTTCGGGCGGGTTTTGCGGCAAATACTTCGTCGTGGGCCTACTGCTCTGACAGGTTTGTGTGTAACACAGCAGACCTCCGTCACATTTGGAATGCCACCACCTCTTAAATGTAACAGCCCAAACTCCTGCGGCACAGGGTTTGCCAACTGTCATGAAAATGGAGTATAGTGTAAAACGGTGTTTGCTCGTGTGGGCTACTGTTGATTAATTTCATTTAGCGAGAGCGAGGAACGACGGCGTAGATCCAACTACCGATACTTATGCTACAAACCATGGGCCTTAAGACATAAAACATTTGAAAGAGCTGGTGATATGTACCAATAACAATGTCGAAATCGTCATGAAATAACGATAATGCTAACAGTAAAGAAACTAAGAGGAAAGTGATTACAAGGTGCAACTGCTACTTCTCATGCAGTCATATTCATCACCATAAATCATCCAGATAACGTTGTCGTAAAGTTAGCAAGTGCTTTTAGATAGGGACCTACCTTGTGTTTGTGCTATTCCAGTAAACGACGTGTCTCTTCCCATGGGTTAAGGAGACTAGCTGTAGAAAGAGAACTGTCATTTTCCAGATTGTACCAGCTCCAGGGCCGTGCCAACCCATTGTGCCCGAAGCGCAGGTCGCCTTATCAGGTGACGGCTGTTTGAAGTACTCGCTGAACAAGAAGAAAATCTTGCTGAAAGAAGCTGAAAATCTGATAAAAAATCAAATCTGCGCTGTGCCGTTTAAGAGTCAATGAATCCGAACACAAATTCTGTACTTTTCGTGACCGCAAATACAAAAAATAAGATAAAAAAATAAATAAAAAACTTTTAGAATGGACATTCCATAGCAGCCAAGAAAAAGTTCAGGATACCTAATGGGTTAAACTTTTGCGTTATTCTGAAAAACTGGCTAGGTGTTGACTTAAACATTTAAACCATGATCGGTTGAAATATGGTTTAAATTTCCTTTTGGGAAAAGTCTACACGTTAGGTTTAAGTCTATACGATACATTTATACGTGCTCATTTAAGTCTTATTTCCTGTTGTAACATCCACTCCAAAACGAAAATCAGTTCTGCGCAAACACACTCTTGAAGTGTGTGTACTTCAGGTTTGATTGAATGACCGAGGTTGAAGGAAGGGGCGGGGAAAGTGGAGGTCAGTGAAGGCGGGGTCACGAAAACTTTGAGCGAATCAGAGAGCGTCCTTAACCGTATCACCAGCATGTAGGGGTTTTAACCTGCGGAACGTGTGTGGAGTTTAACTGTTAATAAGTGAAACAAGTCTCCACGTGCGCAGCCGTCAAGCAGGTAACCTGTGACACACTTTTTAAAAAATGTAGGCCAGTCTTATGAGTCACAACATCCACACTGTAGGCTGCCTGCTGAATTGATGTGAATTCTGTACTCTGAATTGTTAAAACTGAATAAAATATCCCTTCAAGGCAGAGAAGCCAATGCACTGACCACCTTTTGGAAAAAGAACAATTGTGTATTTATAGGACAGGATGGCTGTTGCTTTTTTCGTTTATAGATGCATTTAAAACCACAGACATAGGAAGCGATGAATGAAAAGTGTGGTCGATCCCTGCCAATGCTATCATTCTTATCTTATCTTTCCTGTGACTGCAAAATTGTAACAGGAAATTAATTGTTCTGAATTTGAGGACTAGTGTATAACTAGGCCACACAATGTCAGAAAAATGTCAGATATGCTTGCCACAGGTATCCCTTTTAGCATCTTAGGAATTGTAACCTCGCTCCTCAAAGAACAGATTGACGTGTTTGCATATGCATGTGCATTTGTGTGAGCACGTGCGTATTTATGTATGCATGTGTGTTTGTGCACGGATGTGGTTGCGTAAAATGCACGCCCTTGTTCTTCTATGCGCATGCTTCTGTTAATGTGTGTGCACATGTCTTTCTTTACACATATTTGTGCATGGGTTTGTGTGACCATGCTTTCGTGTGTGCGTGTGTGTGTGTGTGTGTGCATGTGTACGTGTGTGTGTGCTTTTGTGAATATGTGTGTGTGTGTATATGTATGTGTGTGAGTGTGTGTGCGTGCATGCATGCGTGTGTGTGCATGTGCGTGTGCATGCGTGTGTGTGCATGTGTGCGTGTGTGTGCGTGCGTGTGTATGCGTGTGTGTGCATGTGTGTATGTATGTGCGTGCATGTGTGTGTGTGTGTGTGTGTGTGTGCATGTGAATGTATGTGCATGCATGCATGTGTGTTTGTGTGAATTTGTGTGTGTGTGTGCATATGAATGTATGTGTATGCGTGCATGTGTGTTTGTGTGCGCGCGTGTGTGTGTGCATGTGAATATATGTGCGTATGTCTGAATGTGTTTGTATGTGCGTGCATGCATGTGTGTTTGTGTGCATTTGTATGTAATTGCACACACTAATTGGCCTCGCTGCAGACAGATGGTCTCGGGGGGGACCGTGCAGTGGCAGGCACCATTGCTCCTGCATACCACCGAGTGCGAGAGCTGAGGGCGGTCCTGCTTTGTCAGCTGTGCGTGTGTCAGATTACACAGCCATAATGGGAATAAAGTGGGCGGGTAACTCACCTAACGCAGCATCGCCATCACTCATTTGGACAGTGCTACAGCGAAAGTGATATTAGTCACCGTGGTACATTGCATTGCATTAATTTCCCTCCAATAGGAAAGCGGTAATTTTCCATGACAAGGCATCCCATTAATTCTGGTCTGGTGCTGCACGCTGTAAATCAACCACATGAGCTGACTGCTATTTGCCGCATACTTTTCTTTTTTTTTTCTTCCCTGCCAGCCTCCCGCCACCAGAACGGTCCGAAAACCCGGAGAGTTCAATTTGTCTCCCCTGCTGGGAATCCCTCTGAAAGCCGCTAAATATGCCTCAGACTTCAGGCGTTCGCCCGGTTCCGATCCTGCTCCTTCGTCGCGAACCCAGCAAGCGCGGAGTCGCGCGGAGGTGATTCAAAGCCGACGCCGGCCGGCGGACCGGGATGGGGAAAACGCATTAGCTCAGTGAAATAGGCTCATCAGCAAACAGGCTTTAAAGGCCCCCCGGCGAATCAATCGCGGTAGGCGAGGGTAAATTAAGAGATGATACGGAGCGACTTCACTCGCCCCGAAGACTTGGGGGCCGCGGACTCTTGCGGCACTGCCGCGATCCGCTTCAATTAACGGCTCAATCAGACTTGATTACGCCGGGGCTTGGCTGTAATGAAGACTGTGCCCCCCCCCAAACCCCCCCGCCCCCGGCCCGCCCCCGCCCCCCCACAGGACCGAGTCTGAGAAACAATGATCTCCCGGATCGATGGCGTTCTCCGTGACACGGAGCGGGGCGAGAGAGGGGAAGATGCTGTCGAGAGAGGAGGCCGGAGGGAGGGAGAAGTGTCGACCTTCTCTTTCGGGGGCGACACCGGGGCAGAAGCGGGACGCTCTGGGTAGCTGAGGCGATCGGTTTCGGAGGAGGGGAGTGTAGGAAAACTGAAGGAGGAGGATATGAATGTCCGGGGAGGCCGGAGGACATGTGGACCAGGGGCTGACCCACCTTATGGGGGGGGGGGGGGGGGGGGTATCTGCAGGACAGTTTTTCCCAGCTGCCTATGGTAGAGAGCTTTTGAGGAAGAAAGCCTTTACACCATGGACCTGTTCGCTAAAGAGAACATTTTGATAAAGTGATAAAGCCTTTACACCACAGACCTGTTCGCTAAAGACAAAATTTTGAGAAAGCATTTACACCATGGACCTGTTCGCTAAAGACAACTATCACAGCTACGAAGGAGGGAGAGAGAGTGAGAGAAAGGGAGGGAATGAGAGAGAGAGGGAGGGAGGGAGTGAAAGAGCGAGAGCCAGGAGCAGCTGTGCGTGCAGATTTTGAGGAGGAAGCCTACACATGAAACAGGATTTCTCTTCCTTTTTAAAATTACACAATTACCACAGTGAGATCAGAGGAGCAGGGGGAGACTAATAAGAAGAAAATGTCAAGGAATGGGAGGGTAATTGGTCTACTGGAGATCGGGTCATGGGGGGGGGGGGGGTGGCAGGGACCGGGGGGGTTGGGGTTGTGTGGAGGAAGACATGTTACAGTTATGAAGACCACAGCTAGAACCGACTCACCATTTGCCCTTAGCTTAATTGGTGATTTTTTTTTTTTTTAAAGGAAAGTTTATGGAAAAAAAGAAAAACCTTCTCGCATTTAATCGCAGGTCAAAGGGAAGGACAAATGTTGATTGAATCCAGACCTAAGGCTCTAAATGTAGTTTCGGCTGTCCGGGTCAAAGCGAAAGCCTTTTTAACGGACCACACCCTCCACAGTCCCGTGTTTACATACGCAGGTTTACGACATCGCGTGCGCTGTTTATCCGAAGAGGAAAAGAAACCCGATCCAGGAAAGGCTGAACGGGAGAGTCGCGTGGCCGCGAGATGCACATCTCCGTCGTCGTCTTCGGCGCGAAACCCGATAAGCACTCCCGCCCGGCGGTTCATCCAGGTCAGACCGCGATCGGATGTCATCGCCGACCACAATCATCCATAATCACCTTCTTCTAATGGATTCAAACAGCCAGCTGCACTCTCGTGCGCATCCTGCCCCCCCCCCCCCCCTTCAAGCATTTAAAGTAAGGCTGCGGAGCATGATGGGAGTTATTTAATTGATACGCGCATCTTCGGCCGTATCGAGTGTCGCTGCGTTCGTTTCACTGCAAGCGAACAAAGACGTTTTAACAAGGGTGCTCTTTCTTCCTGTGGACTGGAGTAAACGAACCAGTCGGTTATGCAGTGATGAGCAAGTCATCTTTAACGAGCGGTAGAGATGAGCAACGGTGAATTAATTCCAGAATTAGGGCCTGTTGGAAAAGAGATGTAAGCCTGTCAGAAGCCGGTGCATTGGCAAGGGTCAGTACACCCCTTTAGCCAGGTCTGAGCTAGCCTGCTTCCTGAAGGCTTCTGATAATGAGGAAAGGATCTGAATTAATGGGGTGCCAGTGTAATACCGGGCCGCCCAACCCTGTTCCTGGAGATCTACCGTCCTGCAGGTTTTCATTTCAACCCTAATTTGGCACACCTGATGCTCCTAATCAACAGCTCAACGAGGTCTCTGGCTGCTGAATGAGGTGTGGCTTCGTTAGGGTTGGAGTGAGAACCTTCGGGACAGTAGTACCTCCAGCAACAGGGTTTGGAACCACTGCATTATGACGTCATAATGGCATCACAATGTAAGGTCGAGCAGCCCTGGTGCAGTGCAGCGGTTAGGGACACGGGCTTCTGACTCAGGGTTTCCGGGGGTTGGGTTCCCTTCTGGGGTTGTAGCATCGAGCGAGCTGCTCGACCTGAATGACATCAGCAAGGCGTCCAGCTGTACAAATTGAGCCGTATGTGCAAACGCAATCCGCGCACGTCTGCCCGGATAAGGAGCGATCTACGGAAAGCCGGAGTCTGTGTTTGCGCACTCCTCACCGCCACCTGGCTTAGAAGCACTGCTAACTGACGACAGGAGGCTGGCCGGGCCCTTCCAGGGCTTTGAAAGGTGACCACACGCCCGTCTGCAAGCCCGTCCCGGTGTTAAAGCGGTTGTGGAATTGAATGTACGAGGGCGTAGCGGATCGAGCCGCGGGCCCCGACAGAAAGAGACGTCCGGCGGACGACGCCCCCGTTTCAAGTGGATCAAAAAGCCGCCTTATTTTCCTCCTTCGCCTCCCTCTCGTCCCTTTTCTCTCTCTCTCTCCGCTAATCCCCACACCCTATCAGTGTCACTTATGTCCCTCTCTCCACGCGCTGTTTCTCCCCACAGCCATCCCTCTCTCCCTCTGTCCCCACAATGCAGTGTGTGTGTGTGTGTGTGTGTGTTTGGGGGGTGGGGGGGGGGGCTAATCCCCTTATCTCCACAGACACAGACTGACACCAGGCCACTCGCCGCGCTGTAATCAACTGCCCCCGTGTTCCCTCGCTCGCCCCGTCCCTCCCCCCCTCTCCCGCTCAGACGAGTCCCCCGCCGCCACCCTCGCCGCCGCCGCCGCCGCGCTCCTCGGATCCAAATTTTTAAAAAACAACGGCGCTTCGGCCCGGCCTCACCGAACCGAGCTCGCGGTGCCGTAAAAACAATCAGCTCCCTCTCCTCCTCCCCCTCCTCCCCATCTTTTTCAATAGCAGCTGAACACACGCGAGGCCAAGTGGACTGGGGATCTGGCCAACAGGCAGCACAGGACCCGCGCCGGATCTGGGCAGAGGTAAACCCCAATGCTCCGCCCACTCCCCCCGCCCCGGCTCTTTTACACACCTGGCGAGGCCCAGTTAAGGATGAGGCCACGCCCCTTCCCAAAACACCGAAAACTCCAGGGATGTTCTGCACCGAGAGATAGCCTCCTACTGCTTCAGAACCTGTGTCATGTAAGTGTCTGTGTGCTACCCTTCACAGAATGTCAACTGTGTTGTCATTTTGTTGGAATTTGTTAGAAGAGTTTCTTCACAATCCCTTTTAGCAGTTGCCCGCAAACTTGCCACGCTTCTTTCTATGAGTGAGGTTTAAAGTTATTGAATTTTGTCCTAATGACAGGGAGTATTTTTCCACAGTGTTCTTAATGCATGTAATGCCGAGCAGTTTATCAAGACAAGTAGTTAGAGGCAGAGAATCTCCGAAAATTCGAGACCAGGTGTGACAGAGCGCTGGACGTGCTCCAGGCTGTAAGGGTTATAAAAACGATGAGCCTAGACGGAGTCCCACGGCCTGCTTTCATCATCAACCATTCTTCTGTTCGCACTCGCCCGAATTTAAGAATCCCGCTTACCTGCATTCTCATCCTCCAGCTGTTTCCGATCTCCTCCTCCTCCTCCTCCTTCCCCTTCTCCGCCTCTCCTGTTTACACTTTGCACTTTCATCTCTCCTCTGATTCCGGGAGGTGGGCGGGAGGTCAGGAGCCCTCCCCTCGTAACGTCCTCGTTGTGACGGCCAGGTGCGGGAGATATTTTCCCCGGGGCTACGGGCTAATGACGAGGTTGGGCGCGCCGGGGATAATCGCTTCCTCGTGCGCCGTCCAGCCCTCGGCTCGTCGCCGTCTAATGAATGCCACACGGAGCCCCTTTCATCCAGCTGAAACTGCTGCTATTTTCAGCCCAGGTGGCGACCGTGCAGTACAGCGCGGCTGAAGGGCACAAAATGGCCGACTTCCTCCATGGTGGGAAGGACCTTCACCTCCACCTCCACCTCCACCTCCACCTCCAGCACCACTATATTTTTTAAAAAGTATATGGCAGCAATCTTGCCAGTGAAAAACCTTTCACAGAAGGAGGGGAAAACTATAAATTTGTATAAAAACTGTAAAAACTTTAACTGTATAAATCCTGCATTTTATGAGACGGCCATTATATAACGAGTTATTGCTGTTATTCTGCATGACTTTGACAATGTTTTGAAAAAACAGCGTACCGTTTTTCTGAGTTTTTTTTTTTACAGTGTGTCTATGTATGTTAGCACGCTATGTGTGTAAGTTTACCAGATAACACAAAGGACAGATGTGGCTGGATCTTGGTGAAACCTTGGTTGCTTTTAGGAAAAGATTTAGAAACTTTAGAAATTGTTGATGAAATGTGCAAAGGTGTGTGTATGGGGGGGGGGGGGGGGTAAATGGGTGCCTGCAGCCAACTACCCTGAAACCCACTCCAGCTCTTATAATAATAATAATAATAATAATAATAATAATAATAATAATAATAATAATAATTTATCTTACAATAACATTGCAGTAATAAGGGCTTTTAATAGTCCCAAAAATTGAAAATTGAGTGCTATGATTATGATTACGCAGATAATAATGAATTATGCATGCATCAACAGCAGCAGTTTATCAGAACAATTTCAGTAATTGCAATGTGCAATGACAATAGTAGCAATAATGAAGTCACGACGAATCGCATGTCAATACGCCAGAAATGGCCGTGATGAGGATTCGTATTCTGTGTGGTTGGTGTGCGCATGCAGAGAAAGCGATGCAGTAAATGCAATGCAAAAAGGGGCACGCGTCATGTGATTGGCAGGTGCGGATTGGCAGAACAGTCACCTTTGCAAATGGAATGGGTAATAGAAAAATATGTCCCGATAAAGTCAACTCAAAGGATATGATTTGCTATTGCGCTCCTTGACAATCAAATTGCCAGCGGGGCGTCCCCCCCCCCGCCCCCCCCCCCCCCCCCCACCGCAGTTTAATATTTCCAAAGAGGATTTAAAAAAGGAAAAAAAATCGGAAAAGGCTGGAAAATGGTTTTCTGACCCTTTGCAAAAAAAGTGACAGAGATAAACTGTGGTACTAAGTCCATGGGCAAAGGCATGTTGTTACATTTGTCAGGCAGTTATATGATGACAGCTTGTCTTGTGGGGGGGGGGGGGGTGGCGGAATGGACAGCTGGGCCTTTGTAAACTTCCCTTTGCTGTTTGTGGTCATTGGCCTGACCAGATCGGGGGTTTGGGGGGGGGGGGGTGTCTGGGCCCCACCGGGTATGCAGATGAAGGATCGAAATGAGACATTGCGTCAGAATGACATGCCCTTTTAAAAGCCCTTACCACAGACAGCCTGTAATGGACCCCACTGGCTCATCAGCTTTCATTAATGTATCGACAGACCTCGCCGTGTATCACCCATAGTCAGCAAAACACAATAAAACATTTTCCTGTCGTCCTAAGATACAAAATACCTAATAAACAACAATCCAATACAAGAGGGGTGGGGGAGGGGGGGGCATAAGTTGCTTGTCAGGTGGTGGAAACAGAGGCAGGAAACTCATATTTGATATGAAATACATGCAATCAAACACATATTTCAAACGCACTGCCACATTTAAAATATTGGCCACCCATTACATTACATTACGTTTATTTAGCAGGCACTTTTATCCGAAGCAACGTACAAAAGTGCATGTCATGGTCATTGGACAACCGCAAAACACGGGTTCAATAAGGTACAGTACCCGCCCGTAGCGAATCCACTGGCCCGCTCGGCCATTTTAAAATCGTTGCCAGGCACCGACACTTGTACAGGGCAACTCGGGTCCTGTAAAAATGGAGCTCGGTTATAGTTTTCAATAATGACCGGGTGACTCAGCTTCCCATAAAAGCAGCCTCGGAGTTATTATTTTTGGGAACAACGAAATGAATCAGACCCCCGTAAAGTCACGCTCCGAGCCCTGTTTTTTCGAGATTGCCGGGCCCGCTCGGGGGGCGGAGTGACTGATTGCAGCGGTTCTTCGAACCCGGTCTCAGAGCAGCAGGGCCAACATAAATAGGGTGCGTTTCACTTTTTGATCGCTGAAACTTTTCGCAGAACTGAGCTCGCCAGGCACCCTCTGATTGCAGCCGATGTGTGAGATACGATCAACTCACTGTTTAATGCTTCATATAAAAGTCAGACATTTCCTTCTGGTGCTTTTTTTATAGCAAGCCAGTGGATCACAAAGTCACAAGGACAGGTGTTATGTGTTCAGATTTTATGTTATTAAACAAGGACCCATGCCGTGGAATGCGCTGAATTAGAATAATCCTCACCTTCAAGAGACAAAAGCATGCACAAGCTTTTTTTTTTCTATCTTTGAGAGATCAGAAACACTTTAAAACGACAACGTAAGATGTAATAAAACTACCTTTTACATGATTTAGCTCAAATATCACTGCATAATTTTAAAATCTGTACTGCCGTAGTTACCAAAAGCCTGTGTCTCTTTACCGCAAAATCTGTCATTTTATCAGATAATAACCAGGACTTTTCATGCTTATATGAGATGTTTCCAGTCATCCAGATTATTATACCATATTATGAAAGTGGGAGTTGTCTTGCCTGGTTTTGCTGAAAATAAATTCTGTCATTCAACAGCCTATGAATAACTGCCAGTGATGTGTTCATGATAATATCACCAAGGGCGAGTGCTCATAATTAAAAAAAGAAATGGCCCGTGAACAGAACCTTGAGGAACTCCATAACTTACACATGATAGTCTGGAAGAGATGCCGTCAGTCTGAAAACTAACACTTGAGAATTGATTACCATAAATGATTGAATAGTCACACAACAGCTTACATCAGCACGTGTCTCTTATCAGTTAGTGGCAACCCCTTTCATCCTTATATTTGAGCAATGAATGTTTTAATTTGTTTGAATTTGAAATTTAACCCAGTATTATCAGGTCCTAATTATCAACATCATTGAAATTAACCAAAAAAAAAATGTGCAATAAATTAAAAAAAGATAACAACTGTTTAAATAAATTTACCAGTGTTGAGAGATGAAGTGCACCTAGATATGGATGCATCAAGGGCCTTGTCTCATTTTAAAATATAAATGCTTAATAATCTCCTTTGCCATTTTTGCCTTTTTATGTACTCTCTGATTAAAAGCCATAGTGCTTACAGTTTTTTTTTTTTTGTATTGCTACTATATATAAAGGGCCTTTTATGCAAATGCGCTACGTGAGTAGCAGGGCCCAGTGCCTGCCCCAAACCCCGTCGAGCAGCCTCTGGCTGTTCCTCTCTGCGTTTTCTTTCTCTCTTTCCGCACCTTTCCCTCCTCCGCTCCCCTCCCTGGGCTCCGTAATTACTGCCCCAGACTCAAGCGGTGATTGTAAACGCTTTTCTGTTTTTCTCTCCTTCTCCCTTCCCTCTCTCCCGCCAAGTGAAGTGCCCGTCGGTTACTATAGAGACGCATTTATTAAACGCGTTTTGCCTCCTTTTTACGATCCCCTGCTCACTGCCCTCTCTCCTTTTCCCTACCTCTGATACTCAACCCCCCCCCCCTCCCTCAGTCTGAAAGGTTGTGCATATATTTCTCTCTTTCTCTCAGAAAGAACTTTAAACCCATATTGTAATGTGGCTGCCGGGAGGCTGATGTATTCCTCGACAGTAGTGGATTTCAAATTTCATAACAGTATTGGATGATTAATATATTATCATATACAAGCGATGGCATATTCTGACATATATTAATATGCTCCTTATTGATTAATGTTATATTGTAGTGTGTATTGACATGTATGCTTAGGCGTCGGTTTAATTTCAACTTTAGGGAGGCACACGACTGGACTACGTAGCCTTGAGTAGTCAAACGTCAAGTCTTTCAGGCCTACTGGCTTGTCTAGCCATGAATTCATATGGAATGTTGAAGGTGATATCTCCCTGTCTCCCCCAACCCTACGCTTATGTAAAATGTCATAATATCTTAAATCAAAACCATAGTTTATATGTACTGTAGGTTTATATTAACGGTACCTTTGAAATGCTATGCTTCAGAGACAACAATTTTACTGAAGCTACCTCAATGCCATAGCTGTCTGTCAATGCCACAGTGCCCCTGGTGGCAGCTGAGAGTCAGAGCAGCAAACAATTTTTTGATTTGAAACAGAGGAAACCTCAGGAGGGGTAAAGAGAATTCTAATGTTAAAGGGACAATCAAGTTAATCGCTTTTTAAATAATATTTTATTACAAAAGGGTGTGGATGTCCCTCGTCACTACAGCAAATGTTGGATAATATGTAAGGAAGAAGTATACATGCAAATATTCATGTTAGGAAATAATTTAAATATTTAACCATATTTAACCATAAATGGGCATATATTCTTTCCCCCCTAAGAATCCTTCCTCTCCCTCTTTCCTACCAGGTTAGCCTTTCTTTGTCTCTTTCTATTCTTCTTGCCCATCCTCTCTTTCGTTCTCTCCACCCCCCGCCCCCGTTCTATTCTTTATTTCACAATTAGCGTGATTGTTCTGCTGCTATCATAACAAAAGTGTCAATATGAGACAGCCTGTAAGCATTCATATAGCTCCTCAATATTCAATATCTCCTTCTGTTGCCTTCCAGATTCAAATCGTCTGCAGACTCCTGCCAAAGCTGTTTGCACAGAACAATGCAGGACTGAAAAAAAAACTTGGCGTCATGACACCCGTGATGTAATAATGCCCTTCACCTCTTCTTCGTCTACAACTGGCTGCATTCACAGAGCCTGTGCCCGGTATTACATAAAAGGAAGTGTTATAAATAAATTATAAATGCTTTATTAATAGTAACCCGTTATGTAATACATTTCTTATAGCATTCTTATTATGAATGCACGCAGAAGAATTCAACACTGTGTTGAATCAAATACATTTTGTTCATATTGTGCCTTTTAAAGAAAATGATCACAAATGCACTTTTCCTAGTAGCAGAGGGAGCAAAAACTGCACAAAAACCAGGCGTGAAGAGAGAGAGAAAAGGAGAGAGGAGAAAAAAAACTCCCCAATGGGAATAAATCTCCGGAGGAACCTGGAGGAGCCCATCCTCCACTGGCCGGCCTGGTGTAGATTAGTGGCAGAATTCATGTAACAGAAATGCAATATGTAAATGAATCAATTCTACTAGCATTTTTTGTTAACAGTCCAGAGTAAGCAACACGCACTTTGAGTCTTTGAGTTAAACGTGCTTCGTCGGCATTGGTTTTACATGGAACATTTTGCTGTGTAGATCGACTTGTACGGTAATATGGCGGCGCAGCGAATCGCGCCGTGCTAAAATCTCCATTATTATACATCTGATATCGACGGCCGCGGTTGTTGGATATCGGCGTTCCAGTCAAACGAGAGGAACATTAAACACTGACTTTTGGGCCGCGAGGCCACGTTTAGCTATGGCGGTGGCTCCGCTGAAGAAACGCGGGGAGGCTTCAGCGCCGTTTAACGGAGGCGAGAGCAGAAGCGAAGCCGCGGGATTCGATCTCGCCTCCCCCCCCTGCCCCCCCCCCCCCCCCCCCCGGCGGACAGAGTGCGTCTGACGTCGCGCCGACTTCCCAGGAGCGCAAACGGGGAGTCCTCTCTCTCTCTCTCTCTTTTTTTTTTAGTTTTTTTTAGCGCGGCCCCACGGAACCCTCGCTAACACGCCGCTCCGCACCCCGGCGTGGCGGCTCGCGTGTCGCCGCGGCGCCCGGCGCGAATTTCCCTCGCCGCGGTCGCTCCGCCGCGGGGCCTCTTTCGCTCGCCGCCCGGGCGTTCATCAACCGGCGGGCTGCCGCTCGACACCTCCCGCCATCACTCAAATTCAAATTCGAATGCTTTATCGGCACGACGTATTTAAAAACACATATTGCCAAAGCGTAGTGATAACAAGAATCAACCATAGTAAGAATAAAATAAAATAAAGAAACAAGCAGCAATAACACTCTCTCTCTCTCTCTCTCTCTCTCTCTCTCTCTCTCCTCCTGCGCCCACGCACCTCCTACAAAGATGGAGGGAGAGACTGAGAGACAGAACTATGCTGAGACGGGTGGGGCGGGGGCGGAGGAAGAAACTGAAGGTTGAGGTAATCCTTCTCTTTGTGGACCTCACAGTAGCACAGCGTGAGGACGAAAATGTAGGGAGGCTTTTTCTCTCTCTTTTTTTTTAAAAACTGGACTGACATTTATTTTCTCATTTAAAAAGACTTAATCATGCGGAATTAGTCACCAGCAGGAAGTCATATCCCCGGTAATTCCCCCAACTGCATCCGCGAAAATAAATAATAAATACGTTTAATTAAAATGAAAATGTGCCGTGTCATGTTAATCCTAATTTATGCTCTTTAATTACACCCCCATTTACTTTTCTAATGGTTTGCAAGGACGTCGATAGATTCGTCATTGTGGAGGAGCCGGGGTTGCTATCCATAGCAAACTGTAATGGACACCCAGCAGGTTTTCCAGAATAATCACCATGGTAAATTAGCAATTGCCTGTGCCCATTACATAATCCCTTTTGACTGCTGCGCACACATACAGTACTATGTATTAGGCTTGTTAGTTAGCTAGATTAATCACAGTTACAGCATGTGCTGTGGGCCACTCTTACAGTATTTACATCTGTTTGCATTTTATTCTCCAAGTCTTGGCCTGCCGATCTGTCTAGCTCCTGCACTCCATTCCACTCCAGTAAAAGAGGACAGAGTGATATCTTTCAGAAGACAGCCCTCACTCACACACACTCACTCATTCACAATAACTCACTCACTCACACACTCATTCACACTCACTCACTTACAATAACTCACTCACATTCTCTCTCTCACACACTCACTCACAATAACTCACACACTCACTCAGAATAACTCACTCACGCACTCACTTTCATTCACTCACTCACTCACTCACTCACTAACATTCACTCACACACTCACATTCACTCACTCACTCACTCACACACTCATAATAACTAACTCACTCAATCACACACTCACTCACTCACTCACATTCACTCACACACTCACTCACTCAGAATAACTCACTCACTCACACACTTACAATAACTCACTCACTCACATTCACTCACTCACTCACACACTCATAATAACTCATTCACACACTCACTTTCACTCACACACTCACTCACTCACAATCACCCACTCACTCATATTAACTCACTCACTCACACACACACTTTCTCACTCACTTGATCGCTTGCTCTGTTCAGCAAATGAGGTAATCCAGTATCTTTTAAGAACCATACTGAGTGTGAATAATTGTCCTCTGAATTAAGGATGGGGAGGCACGGTGGTGCACCTTTCTGTGTGGGGGGTTAGCATGTTCTCCCCGTGTCCGCGTGGGTTTCCTCCGGGTACTCCAGTTTCCTCCCACAGGCCAAAGACATGCAGGTAGGTTAACTGGAGACTCTAAATTGCCCAAAGGTATGAGTGTGTGAGTGAATGGTGTGTGTGCCCTGTGATAGATTGGCAGCCTGTCCAGGGTATATTCCTGCTTCTCGCCTAATGCATGCTGGGATAGGCTCCAGCACCCCCCACGACCCTGCCCAGGATTAGTGGGTATAGATAATGGCTGGATGGATGAATGAAGGTTTAATGTGGTGTTAAAGTCGTGTTCACTCTCTCTCTCTCTGTTAACTCTTTCTTTCTCCTCACTTTCTGCATCGCTCCCCTCTTTTTCTTTGCCCTGCGCCTCTCTATCCTTTTATGCCTTTCTTTCTCCTTCTTTCTTTTGCCTTCATTTCATCATCTGTGACGATTTCAGCCCAACAGAGGATTAACGAAAGATCCCTGGAAGAGTTGAAGGCGACTTGTTGATGCTAATGCAAATGCTAACAATGTTAACAATGCTAACCCGCGCCTGCGCAGACCCTCTCAATGCACAAACTAAGGTTTGAAAAAAAAAGAAGAGACAGAAAAAACGATAGCGAGCCCCCAAAAAAGAAAATCCCCCTCTTTCCTACACACATTCGCCGTCCGGTAATGGCGCCCTTAATGGGCTCCCGCGGCCTGCGGTTCGGGAGAGTACCGCCGGAGTTATTAAACCGCCATTATCGCCGAGGAGAGGCGAACCGAGCGGCCTTTCCAGGGAGGGAGGGAGAGAGAGAGAGAGAGAGAGAGAGAGAGAGAGAGAGAGAGAGAGAAGAGGAGCGAAGTTCCCGTAAAAGGGAGAGAGGGAAGAGAGATGATGCGTAACGGAAAAGAGGGGGATGACGAGGAGGAGAGAAAGACTCCGGAACGATGCGTCACAGTCCACCGCTACTTATTTTCACATACACACACACACACACACACACACTCTCTCTCCCTCTATCTCTATATCTCTCTCTCTCTCTCTCTGAATCTCATGTGTGGTCTGATAGCAGCAAGGCTTCGTGTAGAGTTCTCCTACTATACACTTGTGGGAAACAAACAGCTTTTTGAGCACTTGTGGGGAGTAAATAGGGTGCTATGTCACGTGGATGAGGAAGGGGGGTTTAATCTTGGTTTTTGATCCTTTTGAATTTTTATTATTTTCTTTTAATTTTTTTTGCTGATGGAGTGTGGATGTTTTTTTATTTTTTTTATTTTTATATATAAGAAAATGGAAGTGTATATGTTTATCTTCTCTCTCTCTCTCTGTCTCTCTCTCTCTCTCTCCCTCTCTCTCTCTTTTCTCTAGCTATTTCTCTCTTTTCTGCCTGTGGTTAGTTTAATTGTTTTTCTCTTTATGTTGCTTGTATATTATTTTTGTTCTTGAAGTACAGTAATTTCTATGGTTAAACAATGTCCCAATAAAAGGGTTTTTAAATCTCAAAATCTCTCTGAATCTCTATCTCTCTCTCTCTCGCTTTCTCTGTATCTCTCTCTCTCTCTCGCTCTCTCTGTATCTCTCTCTCTTGCTCTCTCTCTCTCTCTCTCTCTCTCTCTCTCTCTCCCTCTCTCACACCCCGCTCTCACATCCCTATCTGTGACAGGAGTCCAGCGGCAGAGCAGCGCGGTGTGATGTCATTAACGGCCGAGGGGCCGGGCGGCAGAGCTCGCTCTCCGCTCCGCCGCCGAAAACCCGCCAAACCGCCGCGCGATCCCCCCCCCCCCCCCCCCCCACACCCCCCCCGCCCGTTCCGCTCGGGTGAGAGACAGGCGTGAGCGGGCAGGTGAGGAGTCCCGCGCGCGCGTGTCTCGCACGTCCGGGGGTCGGACGCACCGGTGCGTTGACGAGGAGGTAAGACGCTCTGTGCGCGCGCGTACGGGCGCGCGTTCTGGGGTTAAGGAGGCTGTTACCACGGCCCACCTGTGCGCTTAATCGTTTTGTGACGTTTTGGCGTTTTCTCTTTCTCTCTCTCTCTCTCTCCCCCCTCTCTCTCTCTGTTTCTCTATCTCTCTCGCCCTCTCTCTCCCTGTATTGAGTCCTGTTGGGAAAGTGTGGGAATCAGAAAGCACGAGAAAGAGATGAAAGACTGCTCTCAGTGGCAGTTTCTGTACAGAGTGAATGGGGAAAAATTTTGAATGCATTACAAGCTCTCATCCAGAGCGACTTACCCAACATTTTTCACAGCATTTACATTGGATCCATTTATGCAGCTGGATATATGCTGAAGCAATGCAGGTTAAGTACCTTGCTCAAGGGGTGTGCTACCTGGGAATCGAACCTGAGTCCTTTAGGTTACAAGACCAGCTCTCTACCCATTATGCTACACTGCCACCCCATACCCAGTCATTGTTGTAAATCTGTCCCATTGTTGCAGTCGATTAGTAAGGAAACCCCTTTTATAATCACCAATGACAAGTCAAAGCTGAGACCAAAGAAAGAGCCTACAAACATGGCCGAGCCCTTCGCACCTTCAGCAGCGGTTAGGTTTGTGTGCCTAGAAGGCGGGGGACAGGCGTGGCTTCCAGTTGACGAGGTCGACGTTCCTCCGTCGCTAAGATCATCGCTCTCTTCCAGCTGCGTGAGGAAACACCGCGGCAACGGCAATTATTAAAAACAAACGGAAAGCACCGCTTGAGTTTTCCCACTCAGCTGCTCTGGCCCGTTCGTCGTTGATTGTTTTTCGACTGCTGAAAGCACCCGGGGACCCCTCGGTGTGAACAAGCGTTAGACAAAACATACGACTGAATTGAAATGAGACTCATCGGGGGGGGGGGGGGGGGGTTTCGCTTTAAAGGGCTCCCGGAAAAAAACGAACTCCGTCCGCGATCTAAGTCATTCTCAGAGGCCGCTGTTGTCCATTCGCGTGTCCTTTTCCCGAAGGGGCTCCCATGCGAGTTCCCGGGCCGGCCTGCGGGGGGCAGCGTTGAGAAGACGAGACAGGAATCAAAGCGGACGGGGTTATCGCTCGTCGTGTAGCGCAGGGAGGTCACCCCACCCCCTCCCCCCTCCCTGACACTAACGGAATGTGACGTTGTATTTTTAAGGCCCGCAAAAAAAAAAACCTCCCTTCGGTGAGGGGGGCATGTACTGCATCCAGGAACAGACCCCCCCCCCCCATAATTCGAAATGAGCCTTGGGCCACCGTTGTCACCCACTGTCTCTGAAATGGGGCGCGGCCTCTCACCGACGGGCTTTGCCCACGCTTGCGTCTCCTCAGCTACCACACCAGCGCCAGTCCAGCCAGGAAAGGCCCCCTCTGTGCAACCACAACGTCAGCCTAATTATTCGGATTGGAAGCACTTGGAAGCCATTAAAATATACGGGCGCGCCAGGCCAGGGTCGCTGAGTGCGACAACGTCCATTTTAGTATTTCCTCCGCGCTTTTATGGCTCAATATTCAGCGAAATCACCCCCCATTGGCCCACATACCGGTATGAGTTTTTTTTTTTCTTTTTTTATGGCAGCCTTGAAATTTGGCATAAACAGCATCTGGAATATTGCACTTATCAGTATCCTCAAGCATGAAAGGCAAGAGCTGGCGGGGGGGGGGGGGGGGGGGGTGAATTTGAGGAGGGGGGCGGGGGAGGAGGGGTTGGCGTAGTGGAGGAAGAAAGATTTAAAAAATACAATGGGGGGTATTTAAAATTAATTTCCTTGAATCTGTGCCAGGACAGCTATTGGAACCAAGATTCAAGACTTCTGGTTCATTTGCAGAATTATGCGAAAAAACGAATGATGGAGAAGGCAGAGAGAAGACAGGAAAGAGCGAGAGAGACAATGAGACGACGGACAGACAGAAAAAATATGGAGAGCGAGAGAAGGAGGGAGAAAAAGAGAGAATGAGGAAACAGAAGAGGACAGAGCTTCATGCAGTAATAGGTCTAAATTAATTCCAGCAGCCAGGGTTTGGTTACAAAAGGCTTCATCATTTGCCCTTTCGCATAACATCTCTAAACACACCTGTGCCGGATAGCTGCTCCCTGCCTCCTGGCCCGAATCCGAGCCATCCAGGAATTCACCTGCGCTAATTTTTACCTCACCTCGCTCAAAAGCACGGACTGGAAACGGAGCAAAATCAGAGCTCTCGTTGCTGGGGAGAGAGAGGTGTGGAAACAACGAAAAACGGGGGGAAACGCTGATGCTGGACGAAGGAGCGGATGCACAGGTCGGGCCCAGCGTTGAGAAAGAACGAGGGAGAGAAAAGAGAGAGAGAGAGAGAGAGAGAGAGAGAGAGCACGCGAGAGCGAGAAATCAAATCATCTTCCCTTTGCGGACAGTGAGAGAGAAAAAAAAAATAATCAGGGACCGAAATTCAATAAAAGCATTCGCCCACTCCTTAATCAGAAATTACGAACCTAATACGATCCGCAATCCTTTCGCCCGTCCCGATGCAAGTGCCGATAACCCGAGGAGAAAGAGTAATGGCGCATTAGCGGGTGGCCAGGGCGACGGTTTCATCTGGCCGACGGAAGATAGAGAAAAACAAGAGAGGAAGAGAGGAGGAAGGCCAGGACATCCAGCGGGGACCGAAGGTCTGAGGACGAGACCAAGTCCTGGTCATTTTCACTGCTTATCGAGGAATAATGCAGTTGTGGATAGTCCAATTACGCTTCTTATTCAAGGCTACGTTGCTGAGAACAAGGGGAGCTTGTAAGGATCAAACCCGATCGAACGTCTGTGCTGTTTGAGAGGGAAAAGGCCAAACGTTCATCTATGGGAAGTGTTGTTGAGGAAGTGCGGGATGCAGAGGAAGATGTTGCCAGAGGTGTTGCGTATGCTGGTGGAATCAATGCCAAGCAGAGTGAAGGTGGAAATCAAGACAAAAGGCAGACACACCAAGCGCTAACGATTTCCGACCTTCAATAAATACCTACGCTTTTTAAAAACTATTTATATTATTTAAAGATAATGTATTCTTGAGTAGGAGGCATGAACGGAGTATCATAATTGCATTAGCTCTTGATAAATAATGAAAACAATCAGTTCTTGTTGGTAGGCCTATCCTCAGACTTTTGGTCCCCGTTGTAAACAGACAGAAAATAAAGGTGTCACTGCACCTCCGGGAGAACATTTCGAATACACCAGAATGCATATTTAAAAAGGCAGTTCAAATTAAGTAAGCAAATGTCAAACGCCATCTTAATCAAATTAAGGAAGAGGCCCTAACATAAGCCAGTAATCACTCAGGCACGAGTGTCTTCTCTCAAACCCGGTGCTCCAGGTGTCTGCGCACCTCATTAGCAGGGCCGACATTCTGCTCGTTAGCCGGGCTGCTTCGTTTCGACACCTCCTTCTGCCGACGCCGACAAACATCAATCGCATTCAACCGAATTGCGGTCAGTGGTTCCGCGCGATTTGCTTGCGACGTTCGCGTCGTTCGCATACTTGCAGCTTTGAACGTTAAACGATTGCGCTGAATAAATCTGAGCTCGTCGAGTTCTCTCGATGGACGCGCATCTCCTTCGTTTTCGGTGAACGCAATCAACGGCTTTCCGAGTGAGTTAAACTAATGATCGCGCCAGTATCTCTGACGAGCTGCTAAGTCATATTAAATAAGGCATTTTCGATGCATTTGTTTAACACAATGAGGCCTCATAAACTTTAATTATTTTAATGAAAGTGGCAAGATATAAATAAAGACGCTCGAAATCGAAGCTAAATGGTGGCAACGCGAGGCGACCTCAGTTCGGTTAATAGTCATTAAAGCAAAGATAACACCGCAAGCGCGTCAAATAAACGGTTAAGCGCTTCCTCACACGCAGATGGTTTGAGAGAAAATTAACACATTTTTAAAAATGCTTTTGAGTCGCCGAAGTTGCCTGGCAATGAGGCGGAGAAGCAGGAAGTGAGTGAGCGAAGGTTTCGCGTTGAAGAAAAAAAAAAAACGATGAAAGGCGTCGGGCGAAGACAGTTGCTAAGGAGAGACGCACGGGGCCGTGGACAGACATCGAGAGAAGGGAGGAGCGAGAGAGGAGGAGTGAGAAAGTGCAAGCCGATGATGGATGCCGTGTTCCTGTTTTGTGCCCCCTAACGAAGACTCTAATTAGTGTTTGCAGAATTCAAAAGTGCCTCCGCAGCCTCCTTGTCTTAATTAACTCCATTCATCTTCCCTCGCTCTCCCTCTCCCTCTCTCTCTCTCTCTCTCTCTCCTTCTGCCCTCCTAAAATAACACACTGACTGACGGGTGGAGGCCCACCTGGATAAGCCCTGCTCTCTTTCTCTGCCTGCCTCTTTCTCTTTCCCTCTCTCTCTCTCTCTTTCTTCCTGTCTCTCCGGAAATATACGAGCGTTGCTCTCTCTCTCTCTCTCTTTCTCTCTCAAATGAACGAGCTCTTTCACTCTGTCATTTCCTCCTCGGGGCCATGGAAGCCCATGCCTTCTTTGTCACTTTTCATCTTGGCTGACGCCGCGTGAAGACTCTTAATAAACACGTAAACGCGCGATTAGCGAGATCGCTCCTTTTCATTAAGTCGGGCCGTTTCGCGACGTCTTCCAGGGTGATCGGAGGCCCGTCCCCTCACGCTAATAAACATAAATAAAGACAAATCGCAAATGAGGACAGACACGCTCCATCCGGGCAAATTATTTAAACGTACGCCCGACGCATCCGGCGGCTCCTTCGAGGCTATCATAAATTCGTATTTTTTCAGGGAGGGATTCGTTAGCACGAGATCACACGGTTATCGTGTAAATATGAACATATTATGCAATATCATCAGAAGATAAATCACCCAAGATTTAGCCCTCACCAAATGAAGAGATGTATATCTCATGATTTCAGCATTACCAAAGTGATGTTCTCATGATCACAAATGAGTTATGGCTGGCTGTCGATATTATCAAACTGCTCAGCTACAGGGCCTTGTTGAAGCCTCAGTGTTGCACCTCACTCACCTCACAATCAACATGGTGAAGTAGTAGATTGGAGAAGTAGACTGGCTGCCATTTTGTAATTTCAAAGTCCTGAAATGATTATCTCATAAAACATTGAAACAAACTGCCTCAGTGGTCCACCATTGAATCACCAAGGGCTAGACCACATGTATTTCCTGCTACTAATAAGAATTCATAACAATAATAGTAATAATTGGTTGTATTTTTTCATTCTTCTTATGACAAAGCAATTCACAGTGAAGCAGGTAGGTAATTTCTTTTTTGCCACTCTCACATTAGCTTACCAGCCGGCAGCTACTTGTTATTTGACCTCAGACGTTTCTTTGCTAGCTGGTGGCTATTGTTCCCGCCTTAACTCCACGCACCCAATTCAGATCCAAGAAAACAGGTGCGAGGTGAGTCAATTGTGCGACCGGCTGCTTTAATTGGTCAATTAAGCGCTGAGTCATGACGAATAACCAGCGGGTCGGCCCCGCGGCTCGCCGGGCTCGGGGTACCCACACGCTGTTTTGAACAACGCAGCTGCGGAAGGAGCGTAGCTTGGTGTCTCGCAGCGAGGGCGTCTCTAAAAATGGCCCTTTTAAATGGTAAATGGGCTGCATTTATATAGCGCTTTTATCCAAAGCGCTTTCACAATTGATGTTCTCATTCACCCGTTCACACTCACGCTCACACTCACACACCAACGGCGAAAGGCTGCCATGCCAGTCAGCTTGTTGGGAGCAATTAGGCGGTAGGTGTCTTGCTCAGGGACACTTTGACACGCCCAGGGCGGGGTATTGAACTGGCAACCCTCCAACCGCCAGACAGCCGCTCCTCACCTCCTGAGCTACGTCGCCCCTTTTCGTCTGCCTCGTGATGTCAGCGCAGCCTATTTTCCGTTGCTACGCGTATCTTCGGGGTACCGGGCAGCCCCCCGAGCAGGCTGCTCATCAACTTTTATCTCGCGTCACAATTAATATAAATGCTAATTCACACGCGGGCTTCATCCTTTTTCTTTCTTTTTTTTTGTTGCGTGCTATCTGTCCTCGCTTTTAAAATTGCACCACTTAAGATATGACAGCGCTCTATAAATATCCCACGACACCTTTATTAGACATCTATTACCTGTTTATTAGAGGAAATTGAGGAATTGGGAAGCGGTAAACAAGCGACGCCCGTGGATTTAAAAGGGGAAACGTGCGTCGGGGCTTTCGTATGATCCGCCCCGGCTCCCCGTCAAGGGCGAGGGGGCCCGAGTAATCCCCCTCCGGCTCCCGAAAACGGTGTGCTGGGGCGCGCGCGGGTTTGGGGCGAGCTTAGCTAACTCATCCGTGTAAGCAGATTCTCCTGTCTGTAGGGCGTGGACCCCCTGGAGGAGGCCGGCTGGCAGGCCCGTGGATAAGCCCGCCGGTGCCGCGGTCCCCGTCTGAAGGTTCAGCCGGAGCGGAGAATTTTCCCCTCCCCTCCTTCAAAACCCCGCTCGCTTCATCCATCTCGAAAGGCCTAGCAGTTCAACCAGCATCGTGGATTTTACCTTCAACGGAGGCAAATCATTTAGTCGGGTCACGGAGCAATTCAACTTTCATTTGACCGTTCAAGCACTCGTTTCAGAGTTCGGGAAGAGAGTCTCAAACTTCTTGTTTACACCTCTTTTCTTTACGTCTCTTTCCAACGGCCCTTAGACAGGCCTTGGTCTGACAGTCGCCCCCATCTGCGCGCATTTCTGTTTTTCCGAGAAACTGTTGCCTCCCTCAGAAACCTTGACCAAATGTCGAGTTCACTAGTGCTTTTGCGGCGGGGGTAAGTGTTCCTTCTTATCAGAATAGCTTGTCCTCTTCTGATATTATACACGGCAAATGCAGTTTTCACACGCTATTGAACGAGACATGACATTTTGCACACAATGGTTATATGCTTACAGCAGATGATACTTTAAACTATGATTTTACTTCACTTACAAACTGTATCTCTCAAGTCACATTGACGCATTCATGATGTTCTTAAACGCCTGTGGCAATCTCCCTGTTTTGCCCACATTGTTTTCTTCCTCCTCACAGGTCATTCCTCTCCAGTACCTTTCCATTGTTCACCTCCCGTTACATACACAGTTTTGTTATAAGCACATAAAAATACATTTCATATAGTTGAACACGGTAAGTAAGCTTGTTTTTTATCGCACTAGGAAACTGTTTCTATGGAGTATTCTACAGTCTGTCCATCCTTATTATCGTTATTATTTTTTACCAGCGTGAGACACCAGAGGAAGGAAGAGGGTATTCGTTCTCCCTGAGTTGGGGAAATGAACCTCTTAATGCCACCGATGGGGTGATCTTTCAATCGGTGAGTACTGGGGGGTCTTCGTGGCCGGCCTGTGGGGCTCTAAGTGAACTCCATCCATAAACATCTGGTGACCTTTTCCTTTCCCTCCAGCCGCTGCCTTGATTGCCCTTTTGAAATGCTAATCCGGACACTTTCCCACATAAGAAAAAAGAAAGAAAGGAAAAAGAAACAGAAAAGGAAAACAAGTTCTGGCGGCTGGCCTTGTCATCTCAAACGGGAATCAGCAGCGGGGTTTCGAGGGTTCCCCCTGACGGAACCAGCAGCGGGGTTTCGAGGGTTCCCCCTGACGGAACCAGCAGCGGGGTTTCGAGGGTTCCCCCTGACAGAACCAGCAGCGGGGTTTCAAGGGTTCCCCCTGACAGAACCAGCAGCGGGGTTTCGAGGGTTCCCCCTGACAGAACCAGCAGCGGGGTTTCGAGGGTTCCCCCTGACAGAACCAGCAGCGGGGTTTCGAGGGTTCCCCCTGACAGAACCAGCAGCGGGGTTTCGAGGGTTCCCCCTGACAGAACCAGCAGCGGGGTTTCGAGGGTTCCCCCTGACAGAACCAGCAGCGGGGTTTCGAGGGTTATCTCTGACAGAACCAGCAGCGGGGTTTCAAGGGTTCCCCCTGACAGAACCAGCAGCGGGGTTTCGAGGGTTCCCCCTGACAGAACCAGCAGCGGGGTTTCGAGGGTTATCTCTGACAGAACCAGCAGCGGGGTTTCAAGGGTTCCCCCTGACAGAACCAGCAGCGGGGTTTCGAGGGTTATCTCTGACAGAACCAGCAGCGGGGTTTCGAGGGTTCCCCCTGACAGAACCAGCAGCGGGGTTTCGAGGGTTCCCCCTGACAGAACCAGCAGCGGGGTTCCTGATTCGCGGCCGCGTACGTTCCGTACAGCCGCCTCCCCGGTCGAACCGGCAGCTGGGATCTATTCCTGTCCACCGAAGCACCTGCTGTTGAGCCGGCGCTGTAGCGTTATCCAGGGCCGAGCTTCCATACGGTTCCTCGAGCTTTAAACTTCGCCGGGGAGACCTGAACGCGAGAGATTAACGCGGGCTTGCGCGGCCCTCGCGTGGACCTGGGTCTTGGAGCGCTGTCCGCTGATCCTCGTTTCTGTCCGCTGATCCTCGTTTCTGTGCACTGCAGAGCCAGGTCCGGATTTAAGGATCATCTTCTTCTTCCTGTGGAAAGAGTTCTCTCTCTCTCTCCCTCTCTGTATCTATTCTCTCTTCTCTGCCTGTGGTGGTTGATTGGGTTGGTTTTTTTTTTCTTGTTGTTGCTTTGTCTATTCTTTTAATCTGAAGTACAGTTTCTGTGTTTGCACAATGACTCAATGTCTCAATAAAAGGGTTTTTAAATCTCAAATCTCTCTCTCTCTTTCTCACTCTTGCTCTCTCTCTCTCTTCCTCTCTCTCTCTCTCACTCTTGCTCTCTCTCTCTCTCTCTCTCTCTCTCTCTCTCACTCTTGCTCTCTCTCTCTCTGGCAGGCTCACAGCATCAGCTCAGGGGGCTTAATGCACGCACAGGTTTGCTTATGTAGCCGCAGAGTGTTTCCAGCCGGATGCAGCGCTCGGACACTCAGATAACACGCTTTCACAGCTCTGAGTTTATTAACCCTTCGAGGAGCGGTGGTTTTTTTGGAACGTCCTTTCAGAACTCTAAGTCAGTGTTCTAGAACTCCATTGCTTATGTACAGAAGCAGCGATTGTCACATCAGCAGTCGAATGTTCGTGCTAAGAAAATTCTAATCACATATTTGTGATATCGCACTCAAAAAGCGTTAAATATTTGCTACTCTTTGGAAATCATAACCTAGAGGAAGTATATGTTTGGACACTGAACACTTTGGTCCAAAGAATGTTGAACAGCAGGACTGAGAAAACAAAGAAAAATAAGAAAAAAATTAAAGAAGCAGACTAACCAAAAAAAAAACACATTCCCTTAGAAATCAGATGTAATGCTAGACATATTTCATCCAAAAATGTAATTTCAGGTCAAGTTATTATTATTATTATTATTAGAAGCAGAAGCAGAAGCAGCAGCAGTAGTAGTAGTAGTAGTTGTAGTAGTAACAGTAGTAGTAGTAGTAGTAGTAGCAGTAGTAGTAGTAGCAGCAGTAGTAGTAGTAGTTATAATGGTCCTAGTAGCAATAGTAATAGTAGCAGCAGTAGTAGTAGTAGTAATAGTGGTCCTAGTAGCAATAGTAGTAGTAGCAGCAGTAGTAGTAGTAGTTATAGTGGTCCTAGTAGCAATAGTAGTAGTAGCAGCAGTAGTAGTAGTAGTAGTAGTAGTTATAGTGGTCCTAGTACAATAGTAGTAGTAGCAGCAGTAGTAGTAGTAGTTATAGTGGTCCTAGTAGCAATAGTAGTAGTAGCAGCAGTAGTAGTAGTAGTAGTAGTTATAGTGGTCCTAGTACAATAGTAGTAGTAGCAGCAGTAGTAGTAGTAGTAGTTATAGTGGTCCTAGTAGCAATAGTAGTAGTAGCAGCAGTAGTAGTAGTAGTAGTAGTAGGTCGTATTACACTTTTTTTTTTATTTGCATATTTATCAGTCTAAAGCTGCGCAGAGCATAAGAACAGCATTTCAGAAATCAGAACTTACAAACCACTTGCTGTAAGTGTAAATGGCACTATCTCCACGAGCTGTGAGTTCTAAATGACGGTAAATTGCCGCAGAAACGGGCTGGATCAGCAGATCCGAGGGCGGTGGGGGTGAAGGACGCACAGGATTGGAGCAGAAACAGGTCACCTGGCTAACAAAGGGGCGGTGCCCAGTAGAGCGCGGGGTCCCGCTCTGGCGCTGGAGACAGGAACCGGCGGCGTGGGGGCGTCGTGGCGGGCAGACGGTCCGCTCACCCTTGCCGCGGGCGAATGGGCGGCCCAATGGGGTCACGCGTCGGTCAGACCGTCCGAGTGGGCGGGCCAATGGGGTCACGCGTCGGTCAGACCGTCCGAGTGGGCGGGCCAATGGGGTCACGCGACGGTCAGACCGTCCGAGTGGGCGGGCCAATGGGGTCACGCGGCGGTCAGACTGTCCGAGTGGGCGGGCCAATGGGGTCACGCGGCGGTCAGACCGTCCGAGTGGGCGGGCCAATGGGGTCACGCGGCGGTCAGACCGTCCGAGTGGGCGGGCCAATGGGGTCACGCGGCGGTCAGACCGTCCGAGTGGGCGGGCCAATGGGGTCACGCGGCGGTCAGACCGTCCGAGTGGGCGGCCCAATGGGGTCACGCGGCGGTTTCCAGCCCGCCGATCCCGCCAACGACGGTTAAGCTGGGACGCCCGCTCCGTGGCCCGCTCGCATCATGGCCGCCTGGTTGAAAGGAGACGCCTGATTGGTCGGCGTCCGGAGGCGCGCCGGATTGGTCCCCCGGGGGTCGTCGGCAGGGCGACGGCGAGGGCTTCGAGATGCGAGCATTAGCCGCTCCGATTGTTCCCAGCGAGTGTCACACGGGGCGGGGGGGGGGGGGGGGGGGGCGATACACTCGCTGAGTTCAGGCAGGTCTCTCGCTCCCTCCCAGCTAAAATCCCAATTATTCAGATGAAATAATTAGCTGGATTTCGACTGCTGGAGATCTGCTCTCGCAAAGCCGTGAATACGAAACCTGCTGAATCTCGCATCTGAACGCTTAGGCCCCCGACACGCTCCGCCCCCACCCCTCAGAGAAACCCGTGTTTGTCCTGAGATTAGATCGCCGCGCGTTCGTACTTTAAACATCGCGCAAGCTCGCGTGAGCCGGACCGCTGCTTCGACCGCCGTGGCATTCCTTTCCCGCCCCGAAAACTGGCGTATGGCGCCTTGCGCAACCCGAACAAACACTAAGGAAAAAAGCTCTCCTTTCAAAATGAACTTCTGACCCAAGATATGCGGACGGCACCAATAAAGGAAAAAAAAAAACTGTGATGCGAACAGAGGCGAGGAAAGACCACCAGCCCCCCCCTCCTCCCCCAACCCCCACACACAGATTATCGGCGTGCGGCCGATCGCGGCCCGAATCTAGCTCGCTCGCTCAGAGCCTGACGGGGGTGAAATCCAGGGCGGGGCCGAGGACCGGCGAGCGCCGCGGGGCGAAATCGCGGGTTCGGCGTTTGTGAGGCTAGTCCGCGCTCCGCCGCCCGCCTCTTTGGCACTTGAGTGCACTTCCTGCGGTTAGTCCAGATCAAGCAACCCCCCCTCACCCCCCCTCCCCTCTCTCCCATCCCCCTCACCCACTCCGGCCTAGATTGCCACGAGCCCGCTGATCTATAATAATGGGTGTGTTGCTACAGACAGTGTAAGCTAACGGGATATTGGCTAACACAGTCCAGGAAGGCTGAGTTCATCATCCATCACTGCTGCGCCTGTGAGATGAATCACCCGTATCAGGATTTCAGGAATCGTTCGTTTATTTTATTTGTTTCACACCGAGGGTTGCCAGTGTGTGGCACAGGTCGCCAGGTTATGTGGCAGAGGCCGAGACCCTCTAGGTCAGTGGTCCTCGATCTTGGTCTCCTGGAGAGCCGCAGGGTCTGCTGGCTTTCGTTCGTCGTTACTCAGCAGCTGAGTAGGACAGCGGTTGATCAATTAAAGCTGTTGATCACGCAGCTAACTCAGCTCACCTAGGGGGTATTCCATGAAGCAGGATTACAGAGTTAGCTGGATAACTGCGCAGAATAAAACCCGGAATGGCTCTTTTTGCTTCAGTCCATGTTCCAGATTTGGGAGGGTTCCGGGTTTTACTCAGTGCAGTTATCCAGCTACCTCTGTAATCCTGCTTCATGGAATACCCCCCTGGTTTCTCGGGTCTGAACTAATTGTTGATGGAACAAGGTGGAAACAAAAGCCAGCAGACCCTATGGCTCTCCAGGACCAGGACCAGGACTGAGTGTCACTGCTCTAGAGGCTGCAGGTTTGATACAGTATTAGATCTTCAGCTGACCGTGAATGGGGAGCGTGGATGGACTGAATGGCCTGTCCTCTTCACTACGTACTCTTATGTTCGCAGGTTCTTAACCCTGCTGTGCTGTGGGCCAATCCCAGCAGGAACTCAGGCAGGCCCGTATGCTTCTTCCGCCATTAAAATCTCAACTTAATTGCCTCGAAACCCCGGCCTATCACATAAGATAATGGGGGTCACCGTTGCTATCGGTGGTGCTGTAAAGTTAATGGTACAAGCAGTGCTGTCACTCAACACTTGGCTTATTTTCCCAACACTCAGGCTCCTGTGCGAGTAGTGAGGGGTGATGTAAACCAGAAGAGCTCTTTGTCTGCAGGCGTGTGCTTTGCCATCCAAAACAACATTTAAAATATTGTGGGTACAGTACTGTAGGTCACTGCAGAGTCACAGTGCTCTTCGTACCTGCTGAATGCTTTATGATTCATTTTACTCAACGGGACAGGTGAGTTATTTAACACAGCGGAATTCACGACGGATCCGTCCGCAGATAACAACAGCTTCGACTCAACGGAAATCTCTCTTTCTCTCTCTCAATCATGGGGGACCTCCCCCCCCGGCCCTCGCTCTCTCCATCTCTGTCCTCCTTTGCTTTTCCCTCCATCTATCTCTCCTCCCCTCTTTCCACCCTTCCACTTTCTCGTGCCCGGTGTCGGACGGCGATTGCCGCGGCATCCGTCCTCCCCCCTCCCGCTCTTCCCTCCTCTTTTGTTTTCCTCCGTTCAATATTTCATGACATTGAAAGTGCATCTATTCTGGGGCCGCTCCCAATCCCCTCCCACCTGTCCAGACAACGCTATTCTTGTTCTCTATCACTCTTTTCATGCCTTTCCCGTCACCTCTATCGATCTCTCTCTCTCTCTCTCTCTCTCGCGCACTCTTCCGTCACGCTCCTTCCCTCGTTCCGTCCCTCCGCCATCCGTCTCCGCGCGGCGAGGAATGCGGAGCGTGAACCAGACCTCCGTCTTTTCTGCCTTCGCCGTTCCGTCCGTACCTTATCGCTCTTTATTTATCGTCCCCCGGTGCCTCGGCTCTCCCACGGATTTTCTGCTCCCCCTTCTCCCCCCCTCCCCTCTCTCCCTCTCTCTCTCTCTCTCTCTCTCTCTTATCTCAGCGTTTCTCTTCTTCTTCTTCCTCTTCCACAAATCACTCCCACTCTCCTGCCATCCTCTGAAGCCTTTCTGGTGTGAAACTTGTGCATCTCGCTCTGAGGAAGTTCATTAATATCCTCGCTTCTCTCCCTCCTTCTGCCTCTCTATCTCTCTCTCACTCTTTCGCTGCCCTCTCTTCATCTCTCTCTCTCTCTACCACCCCCTTTCTCTCTCTCCCTCTTTCTGTCACTGCCCCCTCTCCTCCTCTCCCACTCTCTCGTTCTCTCTCTCCCTCCTCCTCCCTGACATGCTACCCGTTCCCCCTGCTCTCCTCTCTCTGTCTGTTTTTCTCTCTCCCTCCTCCCTCACATGCTACCCATTCCCCCTACTCTTTCTCTCTCTCTCTCTCTCTCTCTCTCTCTGTTTTTCTCACTCTTCCTCTGTGGTGTTTGAGGCGCAGTGGTGGAAGGTAAACAGAGGGAGTGAAAACTCGTGTCGGTTTGGGAGGCCCCCGAAAAAAGGAGAGAAAGAGAGCAGGGGACCAGCCGGGGGGGGGGGGGCGTGAGGTGTCGATACGGTTTACTAACACACCACTGAGCAGAGTTAGAGGGAGAGAGACACAAATGAACAAAAGCCTATTAGAAGGACCGACAGACTCACTTGCAGCTAAATATATTCTGGCCTGTCACAACCTGAGGGACACTGAGTAAACATCTAACCAAAATGTTTTATTAGTAACATATTTATAAATTGAATTAATAGAGTGTAGTATAATATAATAATAGTATAGCGATTATATAATTGTTAATTTTATAGTCAACAAGCGCGAATCCGCAATAGCTGCGACCGCACACGCGCATGCATCCATGTGTGCATGCATCCACGCACACACCCTCATACAAACACGTGACCTCTTCTTAGGCTCATGACCAACCTTTCCACAAAATCTTGAATCCATTCGGGAGTTATGTATCTTTTTGTGATAGGCCACGCCCATCGCCACGCCCCCTCTTAGTCAATCGGCCTGAAAGTTACTCAGCTCTACCTTCGGTCATGACCAACCTCCATGCCAAATTTCAGCCTCCTGAGGCGAAAACTGTGGCCGCTACGGGATGGGACACTTTTGTGGACCAACTGACCAACCGACCGACCGACTGACCGACAGACAGAGATATAGAGCTGTCGGAGCTAATAATAATCATAATAATAATAATAATAATAATAATAATAATAATAATAATAATAATAATGTTACAGTCATTTATGTTATGATTGTTGTTGCTGCTTGTTGTTTTAATATTATTACTGTGATTTTTCTTATCACTGCTCTTTGGCAATATGTATTTTTAAATATGTCATGCCAATAAAGCATTTGAATTTGAGAGAGAGAGAGAGTGAGAGAAAAAAAGAGAGAGAGAGAGATAGAGAGTGAGAGACGGGGGGGGGGTGGTTAGAATTTGGGAAGGACACAGGCGGGGTTAGGGGGGCACAGCCTGAGCTGTGCATGCACATATTCACAGCATACATACACACATGCATGTACATGCAAATACATATATGCACACAAACATGCACATATGTTCACCACACATACACATATGCGCGTACATGCACGTACATACACACCTATGCACACACCCATGCACATACGTAAACCACATGTACACACAAGCATGTACATGCTCATACATACACACACATGCACATACATACATACATACATGCATGCATGCATATGCACACCCACACACATACACACACGCACACACACATGCACACACACACACACACTGGAGGCTGAATTGCAATGATTAAAAAGTTGGAGTTGCAACTCGGAGGTTGCCAGGTCAAATCCCAGATGGGGCAAAGCTGTTGTACCCTTGAGCAAAGGCACTTAATCTGACCTACCCCTGTAAACACTCATGTCTGTATAAATGCATGAAGTGTAAGCAGCTCAGCACAGACTTATAAGCTAAACAATCAAATGGCATAACAATGGAATGAGAAATGTAACAAAAAATAAAGCAAATATACAACAAATGTAAACCGTAATGTTACATTATTGTAACTGTAATATTAGCCGGGAATGCTGAACCACACACAGTGTTCACAGAGCTAAATCAAGAGCTCTTCATTTATGAGGGGGGTCCATTTCCCCCGCATACAGCCTCAATACCTCAGACCCCCTCCGTTTTTCCGCTGTGGACGACCGAGAAACAATCCGACTTCCTCAAGAGCGGGCCGCGCGCTCCTCTCCAGGAAGACTACGCCCCGCTAAGTGCGCCGCACGGCCTTGTGGGGGGGGGGGGGGGTGCGTGTGGCCCTGACGCGCTGGTCCCCGGTGGCGCTCGGCTCCGGGTTCACGGCAGGCGAACGAGGCGGCCCCGACAGGCGCCGCGCCGCGGAAACGGGCGCCTTTCCTCGCTCGTAACCGCCAGGCTATTGTTTTTCAGGAAGACAAACGTGCGGCTGCCGGGGACGGCCACGTTGCGCCTTAACACAATAGAGCGTTCAGTGTCGTTTTAACATTTAGGTCTTACGGTCACAGTTTATTTGAGACCAAGAGGGATCGAATTATACAACACACGACGATTCGACATTTTACGGCCTAGCCTTGCGCAACCAGTCACTTTGTGATATCGTTTTACATTAACAGAGCTCCATTATAACGCGGTGCAGTTGGCTAACACTACAAACGTGCGCTACGCAATGCGGACAACGCCGCTCCTTTCTCCGCTTCCCGGTCACGCTATCGTCTACCATCATGCCTGAACGCAGCACAGTGTTCAGTGTTAAATCCACAGCGCTTTAATCTGATAGAGGGCTTCCAGTCCCTATCGGACCCACGTGGGCTCGGTTACACTTCAATTAACACAGAGAATTTTACAGTGCGCGAGCACAACCTTGGCCTGATAAAATCTGCGCGTGGCAGTAGGACAAAGTTTGCGATATATCAAAGCTTAAAATATTTTTCTGTGAAATGGATCTTTTTTTCCTATTGATGAGAAGTGTGCAGATACTACGTGCAGTCCATAATATTTCTAATTGGAATTTACACACCTGCGATAAATACTTTCGATGGACTTATGCTGTACCTGGGTGCAACAATTTTCTTCATTTATTGAACAACATGCCAATGCTTTCTACGTGAAACAGGTTACTTTCTGGTTGTAATTTCAAAGAAAGGTTGACCTTGACCTCCGAAGGGGGGGGGGGGGGGGGGGTTATTTAAAAAAATAATAGTAATAAGTAGAGAGAACAGGTTAAATACGACATTATATTGCAAGTTATAGATGTCGCTGCTTCCTTTGGGGTACCTACTGACCCTCCTCCAACACCAGCCTTAATTGATAACGATCAGGCATTGGTCGGCCACAGGTTGTGTCAGTTAAACGGCTAAGCCTACAACGCGCCTCACACAAGCATCCCTGCTCAAGGCGAATTAGCGCAAGTCACACAAAGCAGTGTTAAAATTGGAGACGAACGGGACCGGCCCGTTTAAGGAAACGTCCGCTCTCTTACGCGCGGCGTTCGCTGGCAAGCTTTCCTCGGGCGTAGGATTAACCCGCGTGCAAATTCCTTAATGCCCGAAAAACAAAAAGCCTCCTTTGTGGGAATTGGCTTGGCCGGGCTGCTTGTTTTCCGCAGGTAAGGCGCCGTTGGAATGCGTCCATGCGCCAGTCCGCCCCCCCCCCCCTCCACCGGCATTCCGAACGCAGCCCAAGCCCCCCCCCCCCACCCCCCTCGGCGTTCCGTACTTCCCCTCCCCGGTGCCAGGCCGGATCGTGTGCGATTGCGCGGGGCTACGACACCTTAATCCGGGAACAATGGCGCGCCTGTCCCAAAGGTGCGCCGTCCGTCTGTCTGGGCGGATGTTTGAACCCCGTGTTAGCGCGTATCGCTAATACCGCGGTAATATTGTCCACCGGCCCTGGCCACAATGCCTGGTGACTCACCATCGTGCTGTTCTCAGCATTCCTATGTCATCAGGCCTGTTATCAGCAAAGTGGCAATTGTGGCATTTTTCGTCGGGCCATTATTATTAATGAACGGCCTCCTCGGCGTTCGGAACCTGCGGTTTAGGGCTTCTGCATAAACACATGAAAAATTCAGCAATCACGTCCGCGCGCGCACCTGACCAAAATGAGCTTTTAATGTTTGAACAAAGAATTGCTTGGAAATGTCGAATGAAAAAAAAAGCAATTCTTTCCTGTTTCTTTCTGAATATATATTGATGGATAAATATTATAGCCAAATGAATTTGTTGCATAATTAATAATGCCTTTCAAGATATGTCCCAATGTCCATATTTGAACTGTACTGCCAATCTATAAAACCACCACCGTCGTTGTTTTTTTTTTTCTTCTTCTTCTTCTTCTCCTAAAAATAGAACGGTTTGAATTCACAGCTTTAAAAGCTGAGGGGGAGAGAGAGAGAGAGGGAGGAAGAGAGGGATGGAGTGACAAGAGGTGGAGGGAGTGAGAAAAGGACGGACGAGGAGACGGAGGGCGGCGTGGCCCCACGAAAGCGACGGGGGAGGAGGGGAAAAAAGCGAGGGAGAATGCGAGGAGCGGTGATGAACTGACGAAACTTTGTCTCTCTCTCTCTCTCTCTCTCTCTCTCTCTCTCTCTCATCAGCCCTCCTTCAGTCACCACGGCAACATGACCGGAGGGGATGCAAGCGAGACGGCATTGCTGATAAAAAAAAACTGAGAGATGGATAGAGAGAGAGAGAGAGAGAGAGAGAGAGAGAGAGAGCACAATTTTAAAACTGCATTTTAACACTTGACTGACATGTAGAAGTCTTAAATCAGCCATGCTCATCAGTGATAGATCAGAATGGCGAAAACATTTATACAAGCACCCTAACGCCCCCCACCCATACCCCCCTGACCTCCCTCCCATAACTCCCCCCCCAAAAAAACTGAGGTAACAGAGGTGCATCCTGCCAGGGGTCCAGCACAGATACCGTCGAACCACAGCAAAATAAACAAGACGCCGCCGCTCACGCGGTTCTCCGTGAGAGCGCTAACGACAGGATGGAGAGAAGAAGCCCGCTGCTTTCTGGCGCCAGACCAAATTTAAATGCTGGAGGAGAGACAGTTCTCAAGAAAAAGGTTGGAAACACGTGAGTGAATATTTTTCGCACAACCAGAGGAACACTCGTGATTTGTGACAGAGCAACAACAACAACAACAACAACAACAACAACATTACCACTACTAAAGCTAATAAAAAATCATTTTCATTATTCCACTACGATTACTATTGCTACTTCTGATATTCTTATTACAGCTGTTATTAGTATTGATAACAAATAATAAAAAGTAAAAAGTGTTCTCATGTGAGATGATATAGACCATTGCTTTTTATGTGTCCCTGTTCTGTCCTTCTGTCTAATGCTTTCCTTAGTCAAGAGCTTTCAGTTTCTCTGCAATTGGCACACACATACTTTATGACATTTCAACTTACTGTTTGTTTTGGTTTTTTTTTTGTTTTTTGGAATGCAAGATGCATAGCCTGTCTGTAGTAGTCAACTGCAGACAAGTTATTCTATTCCCCCATGCATATGTTAATAGCCTCGTGCTTGCTAAGAAAGAGCTGTGGGGTATCATTAGAAAAGCTGACTTAGACAAAAAAAAAGTGCATTTTAATGAGATCCCACTTAGGCTTGTTTGATTATTGGTTATTGCCTTAAACTAAGATTTATAGTTACAAAATTAGACCATTTTCAAAAGGGCTTGAATAATATAAGTCACCATTCCGAAAAAGAATTGAAACTAAATGAATCTCTTTTGGCTTCACTTTCAGAATTATGGACATTTAAGAGTATTGAAAAACTTCCACTTCCAAAGGCTTCTTATCTTTGAGGTTCTACTTTATGTGTCATTCAAATTATTTTTTTTAGATATGGTGACATACACAGGCGTTTAACTGATTAGCTAAATTTTATTTTTAAGAACTGAAGATTTGGTGGTTGGACCAGAGACTGTGGATAAATTTCATAAATTTGAGTCTGGATTTAATGACTGAAGCCTCAAACAAAATAACGTAAGAGTAAATACAGGAACCAATACCTAATACAAAATTTCCATAGACCTAGACCCTGTCCTGGAGACCCAGGCAATCAAGTCGTCGTTTCTCGCTGCGACAGCTTATTCCCATGAAACAGCGCAGTCTTATCACATGTACAACCGCGCAGTTAATATTTATTTTCAGTAATATTATGTAATACACACACATGCGCGCACGTGCGCGCGTTTGAACGCACGCACGCGCACAAACACACACTCAACGAGGGTCACATTAGATTATGTGTTCTTCGGAAATTGTGTTTAATGGGCAGCTTAAGAAAAGTTAACAATAACAGTGCCTGGGGCTTTTCGTGAATTTGTTTTTAAATAAGAAACGTTCCGACAGGTAAATGGTTAAACTTGGGGAGGTGGAGTTACTGAGTGAACAACCGAAGACTACCAAACAGGGAGAGAGAGAGAGAAAGCGAGCAAGCGAGCGAGATGGGATGCGAGGGATGCTGGATAAAAAGGAAGCAAATCTAGCTAAGGAACTTCCAAACGAACGATTTGGTGATTTTTTTATTATTATGTAGTATGTACGGGAGTCAAGGAATGAACAAGCGAAGACAAAAAAACTGTTTTAAAACATTTGTACAAGAAAAAGAATTCCATCAATTTGAAGTAAACATTTGGTAACAGGAATCACTCTATCTCACCATTTAAATATCTACGTTGCACAGGACATAATTTTATCCAGTTGCTAGTTATTTAGCCTACACCACAGCTTATTCTCATTCAAACCCCGACCCGTAGCTTAAAGGAGGACAGCTGTTTTGCTTATATTTTTCTTTTATAATCATGTCTTTGTTTTTATTTTTGAGCGGGCTGTCTGCCGACGTAACAAGAATATAGTATCTATTCATTTTTGTATTGTGCACTTTTGAGGGTTCAGTAACTGAATCAATTTTGCAGTGCTGAAATTTGGGTTTGGGGGTAGGAGGGAGCATCGCAATGGAATTGGAGTTCAACAACACGTAGATAAACACTTCTATCTGAACAAAATCAGTGAAAGCAAGGAGCCTCGTCAGTTGTTTTTCTCCGTTCTGATTTCTTACCGGGATGGTCTGAACGCATCGCGTGGGATAGAGGTACTGAGACCGGAGAAGCGAAAAGAACGACGGGAGGAGAGATAAAGAGAGAGATCTGAGGATTATGGCTCTCGCAACGTTCTCTCTCTGTCTCATAACCCTCACCTGTGCAAACTTACACCTGGTGTATGCCAACAACCGACACGCCGTCCACTGGAACAGCTCGAATATACAGTAAGTTTGAAAAAAAAATCATACAAATGCTCTTTTCTGTGTACTTCCGCTGCTGTTTTAATTGTGAGGTGTGTAGCTCGATTTCTGCAAATGATGGTTCAATGGCAGATGGGATACTCTATAGCTAGCCTACATAAGATGTAGCTTCCTCCCGTAAAACCGTAAATTAGAAACGATACAGAATTACACTTAACTGCACTGGAATTAAATAAATTCGACATCCAAACTTTATGCGTAATATTCTGCGGTAAAACGTGTATCTGTATATGATAGACTTGATTTGTCACACTCGCAATATAGATGAAGCACCTCGAATCATTTTCAGGTTTAAATTCAATTAATTTCACATTGATTTTAGATTCAATAGCGGTTTGAAGAACGTGTTCGTTTTTGTTTTGTTTTTTGGTTACACAACATTGTTACTGAAACGTGTGCGTTGGCCCACCCTAATTCGTGCTGCCACGCTGACAAAACAATAATTTATTGACTTGGTAATTTATTTATTTATTTATTTATTTATTTTTGCTCTCGCAGACATTGCTGTATCATCAGATTTCATGTACCAATTACGGTCACATCTGTTTAACTCGGCTTCTCTCTGTTCTGTTCCGTGAAACACTTACAGTTAGGCTTAACTTACACGAGGGAGCAGTGTTGCTTTTACGCGTCCTATCGCCTGTGCTTTTTTTCGATATTCTACGGACATAACTTGTACCTTACACCAAGCGTGACTCCAGATTTTGGGGTTACGATTTTCCTGTACTTTTCGCCTGCCGTTGTTGTCTGAGCTTTTTTTTTTTTTTTTTTGGCTCTCCTCGTCTTCGTTCTCTCTTCTGTCGTTTTGTTTTGTTCGCAAACGACACCGCTGCGCCCCATCCCTGCTTGACCCTGACACGTGCCTTAGACAATTTGGGATTTAAGAGCTGTACCTGTATTTGAGAACTCTCTTTCTTCTATTTCTATCTCAAACATTTTAAAAAGCCCTTACTGCCTACTCACCCGTTACCTTTCCCCTAGTAATTTCAGTTTCATCTTTATACACTATCTCTTCTTCTACGCTCCCAGCTCGTGCTTCTTGACAGATGTCCTGACAAATTCCGTATTTTCTGCTCACATAGGTTCTCTTCATTGCCTTCTATTGTGACACTGCAGTCGCGCATTTTTAGCTTTTTAGCCCAACCCCCCCCCCCCGTTCTTCTCTCCTGCTCTCTGTCTCTCTCTCACTCTCTCTGTCTTTCTTTCTTCCTGACCTCAATCTGTTCGTCTTCTAGTCTCTCTGCCTTGTGTCTCTATTCACTCCAGGCCAGGTGCTTTCATTGTAACTGCATTTATATTCCAGGTTGGTCGTCAAGTTCAGAAACACAAAGACACACGAACACTCACACACACACACACACACACATACATACATACATACCAACACAGGCACACGAACATACACACACATGCATGCACCAGTACACATGCACACACAAACACACACTCATACACACACGCACGCACACACACCCACACACGCACGCACACACACCCACACACACACAAGCATACACGCATGCACACACACAGACAGCCAGAGCCGTGCTTTGCAGACTAATATACATTTTTTAAGTAGACATGCGCACTTAGATTCAATCTACTGCATGTGCAATGCACTTCTTCCATCACGTAGAGTAATGAAATTAGGCAAGTGTAACCTTTTCCATTTTCTTCAAGAACATTATGAGCTCCACTGTCACAGAAATTAATGGAAAATGTGAAAAAAAAAATGTATAAACCTAAAAGATATGAACAAAGCACTGGTGGACCAATTCGCAGGTCAGTCCGTGCGGTGTTTAGATTAGATCTGGGTGTTTGTAGAAGCACAGGCAGCAGATTATTGGACTGTAAATGATAAATGGTGTCCTATGGCATAAGTGATGATTTTTCAAAAGTTATACTGTTACTGAGTTGAACAGGATCGAGTTTGCTCAGTGGTTTTTAACACATTGTAGAGCATGAGAATTGACTACTTCATACTTAAACGCATTCTTTTCTGAGATATACACTCGCATAAATGAATTGGCACCGTCACACACAATGAATAATATTAATGCATCAATGTAAAAAAAAAAAAAAAAAACATATATATATAAAGCTCCAGTTTCATAAAAGCCTCCTTTTATAATGATCATATCAATCCTCTCACAAACACTATACCTTCTATTTTACAAACATTGTTCAGCTGTACAAATTTGTGCGCAGCAAATACTTGATTTAAGTCAAGTCCTTCAAGTAACAAAGGGCATTGTTACTATATATTGGTGGATTGCATCAAATGGTTCCGTGCAATAGGCCAGCTGAGAGGCATCAATACAAGACTTGTTATTAGCCTTTTTCCGGTCAATATGAATTATAATATAATATTTTTTTGCGTCAAAATGACAATAGCGCTCCCACCAAATGGGATATGAATATTTTTTAAAAGACCGTCGTGCCACTGAACATGTTTCGAGTGCCGGTGAGCATTACGATCTCTCTTTTCATATTCGGATATATTGGGCCTGCGATGCGGAAGAATGGAGTATGAAAATCTGAGGGATTACACCCGCGGTGTGTTCCCAGCAGCCACTGCCAGGCTGAGAAAACCCGTGCCCGAAATCCCTTGCTCTAATTTTTTGGCGGGTCGAGCACCCAACAGTGTCCATGCTGGTTATACTTACTGCTTTTCCTTTCACGGAAAACTCCTCTGTGCCTGGCTCCTCTGTGAATAAAATGAACTGCTTATCTAGGATTTTTTTTTGTTTGGGGGGGGGGGGGGATGGGGGAATATACTAGACATAGAAAACTCCTGAGGTGTTCCTTTTTCCTTTGCCAGGACTGTTTTTCGTCTGCCGATGTGCCCAAATCAACCTGCGGTGAAATATTCCCAAATGCAGATACAAAAAAAAATAAAAAATAACTCCAGGCACAAATCATGTGAAAAACTTGCATTATTTACCAGAACTGAACACAGCTTCTGAGTTGTTGCTGTTTGGTATCAAAAAATAATCATGAGCTTGATACTAACGCACAAGATGCACATTTGATTGGAGTGAACTTACATCCACATTAAGTAGCTTATAGATACACTATGTGACCTAAAGTATTTGGACAGCACTTGGCTTGGGACTGTTTTTCATGGTTTGGGCTAGGCCCCTTAGTTCCAGTGAAGACAAATCGTAATACAATGACATTCTAGACGATTCCGTGCTTCAAACTTTGTGGCAACAGTTTGGGGAAGGTCCTTTCCTGTTTCAGCTTGACGATGCCCCTGGGCATACAGTGAGGTCCATGTAGAAATGGTTTTGTCAAGATCGGTGTGGAAAAACTTGATTGGCCTGCACAGAGCCCTGACCTCAACCCCAACCAACACCTTTGGGATCAGTTGGAAAGCCAACTGCGAGCCAGGCCTAATTGCCCAATCAGTGCCCGGCCTCACTAATGCTCTTCTGGCTGAATGGAAGCACATCCCTGCAGCAATGCCCCAACATCTAGTATAAAGCCTTCTCAGAAGAGTGGTGGTTGTTATAGCAGTGAAGGGTAGACTTCAATGCCCATAATTTTGGATGAGATGTTGGATGTCAGGTGTCCACATACTTCTGGCCATGTAGCGTAAACTCAGACAGGATTCAAGTTCATCTGTGTGGAGGCGGCTCTTCACAGCTCTGAACTCTAAACTCAGCTATTTAAAATCAGCTATTCACACACCAACCGGTATGCCTGAGTTGGTTGGCACTGACTGATAAAACTCTGATGGTTTTCTAATGTTTCTAAGGATTATTTATTGGGGGATCGATGTGTCACCTTTCGCAAGGTGAGGAAATGGATTGCTAGGAACTTCTTCGCCCACTGTACTCAGAAGCTTTCGGTGTATTGACAAAAAGTGTTAAATGATGCTCGTATAATTTTTGTCTGTCCTAAAAAAAAAAATTAAAAAAAAAGGCCCACAGTTTTATTAGGATTAATTTGTTTGATCAGCATTCAGAAAGTGACACAAACACTTTCTTTTGGCAACAGGCCATCATCAGCCTGTTTATTAGGGTTGGAAATCAATGCCTTAGCGCACCGTGCATTTGAATCGAAATTTACAACCGAATCGCAAAGGACAAGCAAAGGGAAGAATTTGTGCCACACCGCATGTTTACATGTGGTGGGTGGTGGCTACACATTCATTGCATTACATTACAGACATTTAGCAGATGCCCTTATCCAGAGCGACTTACCATAGCATTTACATAGCATCCATTTACGCAGTAGGATTTATACTGAATCAATGCAGGTTAAGCACCTTGCTCAACAGTACAACGGCAGTGTCCCACTGGGGAGTCTAACATGTGACCTTTAGGGTACAAGACCAGCTCCTTACCTGTTATACTACCAGACCTGGGGTAAAATACAGATTTGTTTTGGATTCAAATACCTTTCTACACTTTACTGATCTTGTCTGGTGTTTTGGAACCAATGGAACACCCTCAAAAAGTGCGAACCCCGCCTTCTGGTCATTATTGGCGGGCTCAGTTACACCAGGCAAGATCAACAGAGCACGGAAAAGTATTTGAGTCCAAAACAAATAGGTATTTGACCCAGGTCTGTATACTACACGTTCGCCAAGCATTTATGCCTCCGGGGTGAAAATGCAATGCACAGAATGCCAATTGACAGAGTTTGTCTCTTGTTCCTGATTCTTCGATTTCACCCCTGAGACAGACCAAATGAAAGCATACAGACAGTGGTATAGTGTTCAGAGCAGCCTGATTATGAGGTCTGGCCCTTTATGCCAAATAGGAGCATGGCTGGTTTGTGGTCTGGCTCTAGACTGTCCTCCTCCCTTATCCCCACCTCTCATCGTCATTTTGGTGTTTCCAAATCTATGGCAGACACAGCTGATAGTGTGTGTTGTCTCTTAGAATTTGGGTGGGACAGCCGTGTGTGTGTGCCTGCTTTTTTACTTTTGTGTGTGTGTGTGTGTGTGTGTGTGGGGCATGGTGTAATTGGTTTCTCTTACTCTCTACTTCTGATATAATCTATGAAGTAAGGTGGAAATCGGCCTAGTTTTCAGGTAACCCAAACGGCTCATTAAAAAGCTGCATGTGGAATGATTAAGAGAAGATCAATTTTATTAGGCTGGCAACCTGTGTCTTTTCTATAAAAACCTACAGTAATTCAGCCTTCTTGAAGAGTCAAAATAAAACCACAAAAATGAGAGAGAGAAAATGAATATAGCAACATTCAGAAGAATATATTGAAACCTCATTGGGGTCCTCTTGGTTAAATAAAGTTTAAATACAAATAGAAAAAAAGGCAAAGGCACACTTTCAGGATTAGAAGACTCTTTTGAAATGAGGAAAATCAAGTGAGCGGTTGAAAAAAATACATCAGTCGCCAAAAATTAAAGGGATAAAGGTCACCGGATGTCATTCTGTTGTTGAATCAAATTGGCAGATCATGCAACGTCCAAAGCGATCAAACCTGAGATGCTGAAAATTAAAATGCCTGTATTAGGGGGGATAGGCCATTATTACAAATGGAAGATCAGTTGCAGCTAAGAAGCCTTCATTCAGCGAATATGTGAATATATCTGGCCAGATACATAGATGGTTCAGCCTGGATTCCCTCTAAATTGTGCCCTTAACCTTCAATTACAAAGTAATGCAAGTGAAAGGTTTTTTTTTCTGGTCCCTAAATTTGGTGAATTATATTTGGTGGCCACTGAACTCCCATAGCTATGTTTAAGATTAAGAAAGTTAGAGATTACCTTTGATTGTGAGTTGATGATAAGGATGGATGTAGATGAAATTCAGGGTCAGGGATCCTCTTAAAATGTTCTCTTTTCTGAAACAGAAAAGACACTGGAACAAATGGGAGCTGACGTTGTCTCGGGACCGAGTGTTACTGTGCACTTTGCAGAACGATTGGGGCTTTGCAGTATGACATAAAAGAAAGAGGCACTGGCGATTTAGCAATAGAAATGTAACTTAGAGTGGTAGTAATAACATCAACGGCTAAAATGTGCTTCAGTTTATACAGGGAGAGATGTTCTGAAGGAGCACTTAAAATCAGCGTAAAGTGAGATCACGTGAAATGGCATGATCTTGAGAATTAAACGCACGGACTCACATGCACACACACACGCACACACACACGCACGCGCACGCACGTGCACACACGCAGAAAACCGGGGAAAAAGTGAAAAAGTTGTCAGTCCCCTGGTGGCAACTAAAGATAAACTTTAAGAGCATTCTGCTTTGTCTGTTTTGACAGATAATGGAATTGAGATAACAGGATAGGAAAGTAAGCTACAATTCAGTTTGAGCTGCAATATTATCATGTCTTGAATGGCTGAAGAGGGGAGAGACAGGTCCTGGGTTCACAGTAGACCTGGGCTTCTGTGACGAGCAGTCTCTCGAGCAGTGAGTGAGTTTAATTTTTTTTTCTTGTGCGCAGATTTAATCTGCATGACTGCGAACACAAATATCAAAATATATTAATACATAAATTAGATTAATATTTTGAATATGAAAAGTAAGCTGAGAAGTCACTTGAATAAAGCAATAAACATCTACAATGCCAGCTGGAAACTGAGAACGTACAACGCATACTTAAAACACCCCCCCCCCAAAAAAAAAAAATAATCAATCAAATATCAAAAAACCAACAAAAAAAAAACAGCATTATCACTTTCCCTAGAACTATGTTTCCCTCTGAGTTCGAAACACCAGCTGGCTTCAACAATATAGCAGTCAGGTGGTTTTTTTTCCCCAGCAAGTATGTCCACTGGCATGAATCATTGTAAACCAAAAGGCGATGGGGGGGGGGGGGGGGAGTGTGGTGGCAGGGGTGGGGGTGGGGGGGGGGGGGGTCTGGAGACTGAGAGGGTGCAGGTGTTTCATTTTGACAGCCAGTGATAAAACTGGCAAAAAAAAATAGCTAATATAGATATGCGAGCATGAGGACAAAGCAAGTGACAGTTGTGTATTGATTTGTGTGAAATTTCTGTTCCACTCCAGCTGGTGAAATACAATTAAATTGTGTGGAACGAATCATTTTTTTCTTTTGGCAAATTTTTAGTTTAAAAAAAAAAATTATTATTTCATTTCTAGAAAGTATACAGAATGTCTGTTATCTCGAAAAGAAAAAACTGCTCTTTATTTTTTTATTATTTTCACATTTATTTTTAGGTTGCAAACCCTTTCATTGAATGTAATTGACTGGGGCACAGTGTTTCTGTGTCGTAGCCATGTGCTGGTCCTATACTGGTAAACTCCCTTGAACGTGAAATCTAGTGCATCGTACAGCAAAATAAATAAATAAAACTTGTATTCTTGTTAAATGGCACTGATAAAATATCCCAAGCAACGATGGTCAAATTAAGCTGGTGGTAATGACTTTACAAGTAGTTCTCAGCAGTGTGAAAAACAAATTGGGCCATTATAATGTGTGAAATGAGTTTGTTTGAGGAACTGTGGCATTTGGTATTGGATAGTTAATCATATAATTAACTGTAAGTAAGAACTGCCTTTCTGAAATAAGATCACTGTCAAACCTGGGTGTAAATATGTACTTAACCCTTTAAGTGCCTCTTCTGCAGTTCACTGAGAACTGTCGCCGTGGCAACGTTGCTACCACTTTCACATTCTAAATGTTTTAACTGTCTTAAGTAATGATCATACCTATGTCCGTTTGCTGTACGCTTTCATGAATGACTGAATCTTAATGCAGTATTAATTTATATTTTAGCCACTAGCAACCAGAAGCTTCAGTCAAATGTGTTTGGCAGTTCTTTGATGAATATTATACAAAACTTATGTATAACTTAAGATATATGAGATGATTCTTATACAAAAAAAGGCTTGTTTTGTATCTGACTTGTTTGTTCAGATGTGAGACATCCTGTAAACGTAACTTTGAATTTATAATTAAAAGTAACCTTTATTATGTTTATTTTCAGAAGTGGATCACTGCTCCAAAGTAGCTAGGATGGGTTAAATGCAGAGGACATATCTTATTATCTTATTAATGTTACCACTTGCGATACACACAGTTACTCCCTTGTTTTATAGTCACAGAAAAGTTGTGACTTTCAAGAGCAATATAAAGACCCTCATCATATTTGTGCAGAACATCGAAATACAATTTGTCTCTAACAAATTCATTAATTTAACTTAAATTTGCCGTTCATTTGAAAATGGATGGCATGGAAAAGTATAACCTTGGACCTAATTGTATTTTAATGGAAAACATTAATCAATCATGCATGCTCACTTGAACGATTACCCATTAAATTGTAATTTTGCATTGCAGGAGCACACGGTAATTTTAATTATATGTCTAAACATGTAAATTGTTTCCTGCTTAATTACCTTTTGCTAACAGAGAAGTTCAGGCTGCATTCTGAACAACCTCTTCCAGCAAATGTCAATAAACACATGTTTGACTTGTTAAATTAGCTACAGTAATGCTACCTACCAATCCTAACCAATTTTTAAAAAAAAATATATATAGCACGTACTACCTCATACCACTGATTAATTTTAACGCCACAGTATACAATCCCACAGCGTAACTCACAGCCTATTTTGTAAATATTTAAGAGTTTTAGGGAATTTATTTGCTGATACTAATTAAGGAGAAAGGTGCTATCGTTCTTTTTGTTTTTGAAGCTGCTGGTGTAAAAACTCAGGTGCGACACCTGATCATATTCGTAGGGACTACAGGCTGAGAGTTTAAATGCTTCTCTTGTTATTTTTTTTGTTGCTTGTGCAGTGATTTTCCCAGCATCCTCCATTTCCTTTGTGTTGTAGGGGTTTATAAATATCAGCCTTCACACTGAGCTCAGCTCGTTCGTGGCGGGCTTCTGTGGATACTGGGACTGTGATCTGGCAGTGACCTTCTGTTAGCACCTGACACCGTTTACTCCAGTGAATGTCAGACATGTTCAAGAATTTAAGTGCTTAAGAATTGTTTGCAACTGGGAGGATTTAAGCGTGCTTACAAAAAGACATCCGCGGTTTGTTCTTGACCTGCAAACGATCCAAAGAGACCAGATATAGATCCGAATGTAAGACGGCATTGACTACAAATGTAAAGTGATTCTTTATTTATTTTTGGGAACCACACAGTACAACGTTCGGTGTTAAATCAACTCTTACGGAGTAAAGAAGGCCCCTATTGGGCTCTTTATGTACTCTATTAGAGTTGAATTAACACTGGACATTTTGCTGTGCAGTTCACCCATTATCAAAGGGAAGCACTGTGTGGAATGATGCTGTTGCGTCATATTAGAATTCTAAACCAGTGTTTCTTAACCCTGGTCCTGGGGACCCGCTGCCCTGCATGCTTTAGATGTTTCCCTGCTCCAGCCCACCTGATTCAAATGAACGGGTCAGAGAGTCCCAGCAGTGGTGCAGGCTCGCAGATATGATTGGGTCTTCCACACTGGGACAAATAGTCAAAATAATGGAAAAAACTGAATGTGTAAGTCATAGACAGTACTGTCATTTATCAGGCACTCTTATCGACAGTAACTTACACATCTTTTTATTGGACATAGTATCCATTCATACAGCTGGATATATACTGAGGCAGTTCAGCTTAAGTACTTTGCTCCAGGGTACAACAGCAGTGTCCTACCACGGAATCAAACCTGCAACCTTTAGGTTATAAGCCCAATTCCTTACCCTACATGCAACACTGCCACCAAACTTTTGCAGCGTTCTAGTTGTCAAACACACTTTCAACAAGACCAGGTTAAAACCTAGTATATGGCTGGCCCTAACACACGTGATCCGGCCGACCAATGGTGCGACTACATAACTCGGCCGACCAATGGTGTAACTTCATTACTCACTCACTCAGTCACTCATTCAGTCAGTCACAAACATTCACGTTTGTAGGGCTGGCTCCGCTGTTGCGGTCCAGCCAAAAATTTAAAACAAACTGCCAAGGTAAAAATATTTGTACACTTGAGTATGGGGTGGAGGGGTCTGTGGAATTTATGGAGCTCTGTTGTTCTAACAGCAAACTTATAATTGGTGTTATTGCAAGCATCAAAGATTGTGCTATAGAATTATCAGGACACCAGTGTCACTGTACTCCTGTCATCTCTGGATCTGCACATTAGTAAAAGTATTAAAGGATTAATGATATTGCTGCACTGTTACAACAGTCAGTATTACCGAATGTGTGCTACTCCTTAACCCCTATTAAGATACGGTTCAGAATGCTTTAATAAATTCTGAGTCCTAGTTTTTCTGCGCACGGGGTTGGAACTGTGCTTGAATTTGAAGATGTTCATTTTTCACGCATGGTTGGCCGTCATTACTCAATTTTGACCTCTGACAGCACGCGGCTATGTGATTTCATAGCGGAGAGAAGTTCAGCTCCATTCGCTGTAGAGTGGGCGCTAACCGTGGTGAAAAGGCTTATTGTTTGGTGTTCCACCATATTCTTCTGCTTTACACAACAGCTGTTAGGAACTTTTAGGTCCTTATCCATTAAGCCTTAATCAAGATATTAATCAGACATTATTAACATGTCCAATGCTCGATCAAGTGTAAAAGTATAAAATAATATAATTAAATAATTTGGCATATTCGCATAAAACATTTCAGGTAAAAAGAAATTTCTCCGAATCAGTTAAGATGCAAGTAGTTTAACAGTACATCATAATTACATATGTGCATGGAGCAGGTCCTTCAAAACATGGGACAGGCCCTTCAAAACATGGAAAATGCCCTTCTGAACATGGAGCCGGTCCTTCAAAACATGGGACAGGCCCTTCAAAACATGGGACAGGCCCTTCAAAACATGGGACATGGTCCTTCCAAACATGGGACAGGCCCTTCAAAACATGGAGCAGGCCTTTCAAAACATGGGACAGGCCCTTTAAAATATGGGACAGGCCCTTCAAAACATGGGACATGGTCCTTTAAAACATGGTACAGGTCCTTCAAAACATGGGACAGGCCCTTCAAAACATGGAGCAGGCCCTTCAAAACATGGGACAGGCCCTTTAAAATATGGGACAGGCCCTTCCAAACATGGGACATGGTCCTTCCAAACATGGGACAGGTCCTTCAAAACATGGGACAGACCCTTCAAAACATGGAGCAGGCCCTTCAAAACACGGGACAGGCCCTTTAAAACATGGGACATGGTCCTTCAAAGCATGGGGGGCAGGTACTTCAAAACATGGAAAAGGCGCTTTAAAACATGTCAACGCTTTAAGCGTTAATTGATGCCTTACACTTATAATAGTTGACTTGTTTTTCATTTTGCCTGAGCCCTGTAAAACAAGGAATTTTCATTACATGCCCATAGTATTTCCTGACTGATAATAGGACATATCTATATATTGGGTTACGATGTTTTTCTTGAATCTGCCAGAACCTTCCTGCAAGCAACCAGACTCAAAGGAAAAACAAAACGCGCTGCTTTGTGTCTGTCCGTTAGGCGGCAGAAAGAATGAAGTGTGAACGGCGAGAGGAGCACAACCCGAGCGTACAAATCTACATTAGAAGGCTTTTCAGCCGGGCCGCCGCGCGCAGCAGTGTCCGCTGGCCTGCTTGTTACAGATGCCCTCGCTAATGGCTGTCGGAAACAAAAACAAAGCCACGGGCCCATTAAATCGACTGTAATTGGGGGCCATCTGCCAATTAAAAGAAGGGATTGGGTACGCGAGCGCGGGTGCTGTGAGCCCCCGAGTGAAGCCCAAGAGCGGTAGGCTACTCCCCCGCCGGATGACATTCCGGCAACAGCCTCCCGCGCCGCGAGAAATCCACGCGAACCGTCGCCTTTGATCCGCGCGGCCCGGCCGCCGCGGCACCCCCGAACTATCGACGTAAGGCCTTCGGGTCGGAGCCCCGTCGGACGTGTTCACGTTAAGGGACGCGACCGGAGTCGGCTCCGAAGCGTTTGCAGCGACAAATGAAACACAGGACGAGCGCGGGCACCCGCGATCAATGGGGGACGAGAACAGTGTTTTTTTTTCAGCCGAGCCATTAGGTTCACATGGGCTTTACGGATTTAAGACGGGGTGGGGGGTGGGGGGGGTAGTGCGCCAATTTAGAGGTAAAGAAACCTTTCCTTCGCGCTGTGATGCTAGGTGTGAAAAGACCGTGGAGGAAAGGTCTTGTAGACGAAATCGATTTTTACGGAAAGTGCCGTTTTTGTCACGAGAGACTTGATATTCGTGAGAGATGCAGGGCTACTCTTGTGGACCGATGCATAGGAACAATTGCGCGTGGGAATGAAAGGTGGCTGCGCTTCTTGTCTGATCACCAGCAAGTCCTTCAACTGGATCTCCTTGAGAGCGGACTTGCCAAATTAGATGTACGAACAACTTTTGCCCTCACATTAGATTCCTTTCGCCCCTGTAAACATATAACTGCACTTGTTGCTTATAGACATTAAATTCCTTTCCCCCCCACAAAGCACTGGGTTTTTGTTGCATGGTGAGAGAATATGGAACACTGAGTGTAAAACGCATAGCACTCTTTGATAATTTACGTATTTATGCATAATGGCATTCACTTATGAAGAATTTAGATAAGGGGGATTTTGATATATGGTTGCTGCGGTAACAGTGGACCGGCAAATAAAAATATCTATTCAAACGAGAAGACATTTCTCAGAAAAATAACTTGCGAATTCAATTTGCAATCAAGTGACCTAGAAATGTAAATTGTTTTGAGAATGACACTGGACACCTGTAGCAGGCGTTTGTTTGCGTGGTTAATCCATATTGAATGACTCATTCAGAATGGTCCAGCAAGCAAACTGTAGTATGATTAACTCATTAGGCTATCTTTCATAAAACTGCAGGTACCGTAGCAGTAATGAACCACGCTGTCGGATTTCTGAGGCTTGTAGTCGTTGGATTTTTCACAACGATAGAGACAGGAATGTCATGACACCATCTCATTTTAATATATTCCTTTTCATAAAAAAAACAGCTTGGCGGGAGGAGATAGCACACACTGGAAGCCCTGGAGTCCACCCCGTTTCTACATTTACATGTCATTAAGATGATTGATAAAAAATAAACACACGGACGCAATCAGGACACAGCAAAGCGCAGAAAATTCGGTCTACAGTGAAATGTGGTTTGAGCTCGTTGGCTGCTCACATTTAGCGTAACGGTTTACTATTAGTTATTTTATACATTTTGAAAAGACACAAGTGTGTCGTCCAAGGAGAATGACATCATTACGCGTGTAGAAGGTGGTCTGCCACCGGGGATGTCCTTTAATCCGCCATACAACGATAGTTTGCATTTTAGGGTTACGCTCGGGAATTGTTGTTCTTAATTAAGTTATATCAGGTGAGTGAGATCTCATCCAAGAAGGGTACAGGTTTGTGTTCTGGCCCAGCCAGGGGTGCCGTAAGGAGGCAGGGGGGTGCCGGTGTGGTGTTGAGTCAGGATGATTCCAAGGGCCCTCAGGGGTCCTCAAAAAATATTGGAACGTAGGATTTTCTGGGGTGGTGGGGCCGAAATGTGAGGTCACTTCACACGGCCCAGAATCCCTGGTGGCATGCCCAGCTATATTAAAATACACGATTCAACCAATGATCTGAACCTGGACTTCAGTCGACATCTTGATTTGTTGAATCAGGTGTTTCATTGCATGGGGTCAGATAGCACTAGGCTAAAAGTCTGTTGATAATTTAAATTTTTGTCTGTCAATAATTTTCTTATCTGTTGCTCAGACCAGGTTTCCATGCCAGCGTATCCCCCCCCCCAACATGAACTAGCTACTGTACCGGGGAGGCATTTTTGTTTCGTACAGAAGAATCTCCTTCGGAAGTGTAATCACAGGCTTTCCCGTGACCCGAGTTTGCTGTGGGTTAGCGCCACCTGGCCCGAGATGGCGGGCGCAGGTTTCCGCGGCGGGCCGGCTCGCGCTCGACGGCGGATGCAACGGCGGGTCGGCCTGTTGCCCCGGACGACGTGGCGCTTACCCCGCGTGGAACCCCACCTAACGGAACGTCCGTTCCATCGCTTGCGTTCTTCGGTTCCGCTGTAGCGCGATTTTTTCACTTTTTTTTTTTCACGTACCAGTGAAATACCCCGTAGCTGCGTCGTCCGATAATTGCAAACCACCGAAAGCAGCCGGTCCTGATTTAATTCCCCCCCCCACCCGACGTTATTTATGCGCACACTGGTTCGCCGAATGATGTCACAACGGTCCCCGGCCTCAGTAGTTCTCAGGGAGAGAATGCGGCATTGATTATTTTGGGCTGGAAGATAAACATTCGAGCTCGGAGCGTGGATGCGGAGGCCGCTGCATACAAACGGCATCATTTGCCGCCGCCTTTGTTCGCGGCCTTCCGTCCTGGATGGGGAAGCGCGCGCACGCGCGTCGAGATTTGTCACAAGCCGACGAGCAACCGTGCAAATTTGGCGAGCGAACTGCTAAAAAACACGCTATAGGAAGCTGCAGGTGGTAAAATGAATGGGAAATGTGTTTCCGTAACGACGTTTCCTGAGTCAGCAGCGCAATTAAAATGCAAAGCTCCCTGTTTGGTTTCATCAGAGCAGCTTTCCCAGGATAAACACGCCACGAAAACTTTGTTTGCATCGTTGATGGCTATCTATAAACCAGAAAAATGCGAATTTTCTTTTTTTTTCTTTTCTTTTGGAAACGTCTTTATTCTTGTCAGGGATGAAACCGCCGGGCATTGTTACAGCTGGCATCCGGAATATGTTCAGCCTCGTGATTATCGTGAGCCACCTGCTTATTTAATCTTGACGACATGCCGGAAAATACAGGTGTTGCAATTTCTTCCTTCGAATGAACATTGAGACAATACATAACGGAACCCGAAAACCTCTCCCTTTTTCAGGAACCCTCCTGCAAACAAGCGAAACCCATTTCAAACTCGATGACTTGGGTGCAGATATAACGAGCGCCCACCCAAACAGAAGCCTTTGGTGTATTCGCTGGTGCGCATGAATGTGAATGTGTTTTTTGACCCGGCCAACCTACGTGTGACTGCATTTAAAAGGACGGCAGCTCGCACAAATGGGGTGCAATGTAATTGGCGCGCTGCTTATTTCTGACCCCCTGAACCTGGAGCACACAATACATTTTCATCGGTTGTGAATTTGTATAATTTGGTGAAAAAGTTTCAGGTTTGGAGTTTGACTCTGTGCCTTTGTTCTCGATATATTTCCCATGTGAGATTAAGCAACTTAACTACTGAGGATGAGAATTGGGCACAGGCATCGCTGGAGTCATAAGACTGGTAAATAATATTCCTTGGCTATCACCGGTTTCCTCTGAATAGATCAAACACCACCATGATATACAAGAACAGCTTCTTCTGCCAATGCACTCCTAGAATATATGTGTGCATAAATTCACCAGGAAGAGAGAGGAAAAGCATCTTGAGAAAATTAAAGGCATGACATGTACTCTATTGGAGGGACACTTAAACCAAATAATTAGAATGTCCCATCCTGCTATATTATAAAACATTCATTAGATTTTGCAGTAAAAAAAAAACAAAACACAGTCATTGCAAACATCTCTTGCCTTGCAGCTACAATTGAAGCTTAATGTCCATCCAGGCCTATTAAATGCCCATTCAACCCTGGCTTTACTAGTGCAAACAAAAAAGAACAATATTCCCCAATATTGTTACAGGGGCAAAAAAACCTCTCACAAATCCATTGAAATATGGAAATGGTCATCCATTTTAGCAATTGTTGCCTTTCTACTGACTTCTACATAAAATATTTCAATAGCCCCAGAACAACTGAAAAATGGGACGTCCAATGTAAGTGCAGATCCAGAAATGCGTTTCAACCTCCTTCTGCTCAATCCTAGTAAAAGAGTAAAAAAAATAAATAGGAAAAATAAAAACTCAGTGTTTAAAAAAACCCAAACTGTCATGTGCTTGCAAAAGGGTACAATAACAGGATTTTTTTCTCAAGTTGGATATTTCATATAATTATTTCTTTTATGTGCTGACACTTGTCATATATTTACCTGGTCTTGCAAAATCGACACCTTTGTTATGTGATGACAGTGATATTGTATGTGATAACATAACCTGCTTGGTATGGACACAAGTTTTGAGAAAGCAAGGGGGCATTATTGAGAATATTAGGCTGTTTTTAGAATGTGCGTTTATAAAAGGGAAGCTGCGTCATGGACATTTGTGAATTGTGTACATCTGAGCACTGAACCGGAATGTTCTGTAACGCAGTAAGAAAAAAAAACTGATGCAGTGCTTTGGAATAAATATTCTGAGTACCTCTCAGCTGCTTCCGCACTTTAATTTTCAATTAACTCAATCTCTCAAATTGAATCAAATTCTGAACAGAAGCCAACCGCCACGCGCTGGGTAGTACCAGACCTGAAACCCAAACAGGAACCTAAACCCCATGCCCTGGGTTGCTCTAGAGCTGAAACCAAATAGGAACCTGAACCCCTTGCCCTGGGTTGCTCTAGAGCTGAAACCAAACAGGAACCTGAACCCCATGCCCTGGGTTGCTCTAGAGCTGAAACCAAACAGGAACCTGAACCCCATGCCCTGGGTTGCTCTAGAGCTGAAACCAAACAGGAACCTGAACCCCATGTGTTGGGTAGCACCAGACCTGAAACCAAACAGGAACCTGAACCCCATGCCCTGGGTTGATCTAGAGCTGAAACCAAACAGGAACCTGAACCCCATGCCCTGGGTTGCTCTAGAGCTGAAACCAAACAGGAACCTGAACCCCATGCCCTGGGTTGCTCTAGAGCTGAAACCAAACAGGAACCTGAACCCCATGCCCTGGGTTGCTCTAGAGCTGAAACCAAACAGGAACCTGAACCCCTTGCCCTGGGTTGCTCTAGAGCTGAAACCAAACAGGAACCTGAACCCCATGCCCTGGGTTGCTCTAGAGCTGAAACCCAACATGACCCTGAACCCCATGCCCTGGGTTGCTCTAGAGCTGAAACCAAACAGGAACCTGAACACCATGTGCTGGGTTGCTCCAGAGCTGAAACCAAACAGGAACCTGAACCCCATGTGTTGGGTTCCTCCAGACCTGAATCCAATCAGGAAACTGAATGTCTTCAGTAAACTGTTTCAGTGTGAACGATTTGGCCCAGAACAGAGGGTTGTACAGCCCTGGGTTCGCCCTTCACGAAGCCTTTGGGTTATTTATGTGTGCCTTTTCTGCCTGTCAGGTTGTTGCATCGTTGTCGGAAAACAACGGTCACCGGTATAAATTGGGACTTGTCAGTCTCAGTTATTGGGAACAGCTCTCCCCCCAAGAGCCAGAGTGCAACGCGACGCACCGAACCCGTTTTATCAACAGGAAGTTATTTTTCGCGTGACAGATCCGTTCAGGAATCTGTCGGCGACGCTCGGAACAAACAGCTGACACGTCCTGAGATTGCTCTCGTGTTAAACGCTCCCTGAACACATCCGCCCCTGCAGCTCAGCTGAGGGTCGTAGCATTTCAGTTAATCCACAGACTTCCCCTCAGTGGCTGTCTTAACAGTGACGGCCTACTGACCCCAATATCCACATTCCTTGATGTTTTTACTGACCAAGAAAAAAATTGACAAAGCTGGAAAAAGTGACCAACATCTCACTTAACGTGGTGGTAAAACTCAAAACCCGACTACCTCAAACTGGGACGGTAAGTACCGACACCCAAGCATATACTTGAGACTTTAACCTTCTTTTTAAGAATGTAGATTCACATTTGGGCTTATAACCCAGCCCCACTATTTTCTCTATTCTTACCCCTCATCTGAATGGATTGCATTCGGTCTAGAATTACTGTGTCTTTACCTCTGTCTCTATGTTCAAATCAACTGAAAGGGGCCAGGATCTGTGACCGCTGATTGGTGATTTGTGTCATTTGTGTGACCTCTGTTAACATTTTCGGACACAGAAACTTTGAGGAGCAGGAATTCTCTCATAAATGCGTCATGTCGCGCGCCCAGTGACGTGGTGCTTCTAATACCACAGTCCCAGAGAGTGCAGGTAGGCGGGCCGATTAAAAGAGACGGATTAAAAGATTAGCCGAATTAATGCTTACCGCGGTCGTTAGGCATGGCGAACAGTCAGGTGACGGGTCGCGATTTTTCGCGGTTCCTTCCACAATTTCAGACGCCTCTTCAGAGCCCCCTTTGCGGTCCCGGACTCGAGTGTCTTTCCGCGGAGCCAATCAGCAATGGCCTTCTGAAGCTCTGTAGATAGGAACGCCATGGCCTATTCATGGAGGAACGAAGCTTTGGGTATGGATATAATAATTAACCGCTCCGTCCTAATTATAGCACTAATTATAGGGAGGTCTCCAACCTTTCGGCTGCAGTCGTCTCCGCAATTAGAAACACGCAAAAAAGAAAAGCGGCAAATTTCCTGACAAGGCTTCTGAGGAAAACGGCCGCGTCGGAAAGTGCCGATCGCATTTGACCTCCCTGCTCGACAGGCTTCCACCAGCCAAAGGGACTGAGAACGTACACGTCTGTCAATGAAAATTATAGCCAGAATGTTCTCTTACATTTTAAAAGGCACCTGTGGTGCACTAAGCAGAAAATGTGACCTAGGAAAGGGGGAAATGGTACAGAAGTGCATATCGTGTTCATTGGACAACTACAAAACACACGTTCAGTAAGGTAATACTCATTTCGTACAGCTATTTATAGCTAAGAACACAGTTAAGTGTTCAGTGAACATTATTCTGGCTTAACTTATGCCAAGCCAAACTAGGGAGAAGAACAAGCTGCAATATTAGGACAAATACAAATTACAAAAAGTGCTGGAATGGGGGTACATGTTACATGAGTGTCATGAAAGTGGGGGATTTAAAGTGAAATGATTCACAGAGTGGTGGCAGTTAGTCCAGGTACGGTCTGAAGAGATGCGTCTTCAGGCCACCTTCATAAACAAATCCTGGAAAGTCATTATTTATTTACTTGTTGGCTTACAGATTGTATGTGTTTATGGTTGTGTATGTGTGTGTGTGTGTGTGTGGGAGAGAGAAAGAGAGAGAGAGTATGTGTATGTTTGCAAGAGAAAGACAAAATAACGAGAGGAAAGTTTGGCATTGATGCGGTGAATGTTTGAGAGAACAGTCGTGGCTGTCCTCTAAGCTTTCGATGAGACTTTGCGCAAAGACATTCGGGAGCATCATTAGGCTAAACGGCGCAGGACGGCGGCTCGGAGGTGCGCTGATTGGAGGAAGAAGGCCGTGACTCACAGGCCTGGCAAGCGCCTTTTAAGCAGACGCCGCCCGTGCCCACAGACCGCGGCCGCAGTGGGAGCCCGGCCTTCGGCTCCCTTTCAATTTTACAGCTTTCAGCGCTCGACGCTCCCCCCTCTTTCATCCGCAACGCCGGGCCATCAAAGCCCGCCCTACGGAGCCCATCCCTTTGTTATCCCGCCTGCTTATTGTAATCGACCCTATGAGGCGTAGGTGTTTCAGAACGTTTCGTTTTTTTTTTCTTCTTCACAACTCTAAGGCGGTGTTCTAGAACTCCGCTGCTTTCAGTCACCAGCATCGATTGTGACATCAGCATTAGAATGTTCAGTTGAGAGCATTCTAATCACACATCTGTGACCTCACACCTTAAAGGAGTAATCTCCCTTCCTGTCTCATCTCAGTCTTTAATCCCGTGTGAGCCGGACCGGTGGGTATTTCATGGCAACAGTTAGATTTTCGTTGACATTTTTTCCTCCCTTCTCTTTTGTAAGTCTGGCTCACCAGTTGACGTGTAAGTGGATATTACATCCCTGCGTCTGAAACGGTCCATTAGTGTCTCTTCAGTATATCATCAGTCTTAGGCCTTATGCCTCATAACCTGCATGAATTTCTGTTTGCTTATCAAAGTCACATGTATCTGCAGTGCACTGTAGATATGTACATATTTACTGTAAGTGTGGCCGTCTATTGGGAAAATAACTTCTCTGAAATAAATGGGCTTTGTTCCCTGTCCTTAGTCTCCTGATGGCGCTGACTTATCTGCGGCTTCCAAAAGCATCCAATCGTTGAACAGCAGCAGCAAGCAGACGACCTATCAGAATAAAGGGAATCTGTAAAACATAGCGGCCACTTGCAGCTCGCGGTAAAAGCAAGGTTTTATGCGTTTCATGTGCGTTTGCGATAAAAATACCGCTCACAGTATATCAGTCGTTTTAAGTCGTCTTTTTATTAGTGTGTCAAGGGTAAATATATTGGTCAGCCACCGTTTACAGGATCTGAGCTGAATTTACTGTTGTTCATATCACTTGTCCTGTGCTTCGGATATGAGATGAGAATACATACATCATCATATGTTTCTCAGTGCGTGTGTCCGTACGTGTGGTGTGTGTTATCCTGTGTGTTATCCTCAGTTATTTACGCGTTGCATGCACGCAGGCATGGATTTTCCCTCTCCTCGCCTGCTGGGTGTGTTTGTTTGCCTTTGCTGATTAAGGGATTATGTGTTAGCCTGTGCTGATCCAGGGGTGTGTGTGTTTGCCTCTGCTGATCCAGAGTGTGTGTGTTTGCCTGTGCTGATCCAGGGTGTGTGTGTGTTTGCCTGTGCTGCTACCGGGTGTGTGTGTTTGCCTGTGCTGATCCAGTGTGTGTATACCTGTGCTGATCCAGGGTTTGTGTGTTTTCCTGTGCTGCTGCAGGGTTTGTGTTTTTGCCTGTGCTGCAGCAGGGTGTGTGTGTTTGCCTGTGCTGCTGAAGGGTGTGTCTGTTTGCCTGTGCTGCTGCAGAGTGTGTGTGTATACCTGTGCTGCTGCAGGGTTTGTTTGTTTACCTGTGCTGTTGAATGACCTCTGTGTCTTTGTGGTGTGCTCTGTAATATATGTGGGACTGATGGAGTGACACTGCAGTGGAGGGTAATGTGGGGCTGGGGAAACATACGGGCAGCAGTCTTACCCGCCTGAGTGTGTGTGTGTGTGTGTCTGTGTGTGCGCATGCGTGGGTGTGTGTGTATGTGTGTGCGTATGTGTGCGTGCGTGTGTGTGTGCGTGTGTGTGTGTGTGCGCTCACACATGCACACACACACACACACACCAGCACACACACATGGACACACACACACGCGCGTGCACACGCACACACGCACCAGTTGTACAGACACCCATACAGATTGTGTATGTTTTCTGTACTGTCTTAACAAAATGCTGTATTTCACTTTCTCTCTCTTTATCTTTTACGCCCTCACCCTCACCCTTTCCTGCTGAATACACACACACGCACACACACCCACACACACAAGCATGCACACACGCACACACACACATGCACACACACACACATGGAAACGCAACCCAGATAAACACAGGACACACTCGCATTCACGTATTCAGATGCGGTGTGCAGTAAAAGCAGTAGTGGGCCGTGGTACAGCAGGTCCCCACACTCCACACTCCCACACACAGTGTACCAGGCTGTCCTTGTTAGGACTTCCCATTGATTCCACACATGGTGAAAATAGTGTGGGAACAGAGAGGGAACACTTTAGAGAAAAACACCATTTGCACAGAGATGGTGATTCTCAAAGCCAGGACCTTCTATAATTATGCATGCATGAACACTGGCAAACATACATGTTACCCAGTGGGAAAGTTTGTGTGTATGTGTGTGTGTGCACATGCGTGTGCGTGTGTGTGTGTGCATGCGTGCACACGTGTGTGTGCGTCTGTGTGCACGTGTGTGTGTGTGTGGCAGTGTGTGCACGTGTGTGTGTGTGTATGCATGTGTGCATGTGTGTGTGTGCACATGTGAGCACATTTGTTTGTTTCTGCACACACCTGTGTTTGCATATACCTGAGAGTGTGGGTGCTTGTGCAGCGTGCAAAACATTTACAAATTTGCATGTGTAGAGTAATAAAATTGCTTTTGCAGCAGTTTGCTGGAGAGAGAAAGAGAGAACAAAGGGGAGGGCGATATTAAAGGGGGAGACGGAGGAGAAGAGAAGGATGGAGAGAGAGAAAGGGGGTGGGAGAAAGGGAGAGGAATATTAATGTTAAGTTGTTGAGGAGGGTTGAGTTTCTTCACAGTACAGTAACCCTCCTCCCCTGGTACACAACACTGTGAGACAGACATGCTCTCCCTCTCTCTGTCTGTTTCTATCTATCTCTCCTCTCTCGCTTCCTTTCTCTCTCTCTCTATCTCTCTATCATCTTTCTCTCTCACTTACCGTGTCTCTCTCCATTTATTTCTCCTCTCTCTCACTCTCTTTATTTTCTTTACTTTTTTATTTTCTTTCTAAATTGTCTGGGGGGAAAAGCTTCAGATCCAAAAGCTTGCTCTGGGCCACTTTTTTGTTTGTCTGTCAGGAGAAAAGCACTCTTAAGGGGGAACTTGGGCACAGGGACTCATGGCAGTGGAGTTTTTCCTGTTTGTAGGTACAGGGATTCGCTAGGCTAACCCGGTCCACCGTTACCCTCCCGACGGAACATTCCGCGGTCGTCATGTCGACACTGTATGACCTCACAAGTGGAAACGCCACTGTCAAGTAATGCTGCTGCCTCATTCGAGCAACGTTCTTTTATTTTTTATTTTTTTGTTGCTGTACTAACACGGTCTGGCTAGTTAGTTTCGGTACTTGCTGAACTCACCAAATTGGATTGGTGGAGATAAAAAGGAAACGCTCATATTGATTTGCAGATTAAAGTTTAAGGGCACATATTGATTGAGTCCAGCCCGGCCTGCCCGACTAAAGAAAGAGGGATGGCCGATAAAAATAGTGCAAAGCAAACTATATCCATCCGTATCGATTTTAGATGAACTTTTCGGTGGTTTGTGGGAGAAAAAAAAAAAAATGAAATGCAGATCCGAATGTAGGCGGAGCCTGCTGTGTGAGGCGGGACATGTGACCGCTTCCAGCCGGAGACTTCCGCGGGGCGTCGCAGCCGGGCGAATTAGCAAACGAACGCGGAGGGCGTGGACCGCAGCTCACGGCCCTCCGAGGGTCCGCTTTTCTGGAAGCGGCGCACGCTCCTGTCTCAGGCGCTGGGCTCTGGGTGGAGGAGGGCGGTGAGACTCCGCTCATTATGGAAGGAGAGAGAGAGAGAGATAGAGAAAGAGATATAGGGAGATAGAGAGGGAGAGAGAGATGGAAAGAGAGTGAAAGAGAGATAAAGAAAGAGATACAGAGAGGGAGAGAGATATATGGAGAGATAGAGAGGGAGAGAGAGATGGAGAGAGAGAGTGAACGAGAGAGATAGACAGGAAGAGAGAGAGGGCAAGAGAGATACAGAGATAGAGAGACAGTGATGCAGAGATAGCTAGGTAGAGGGATACAGAGATAGAGAGGGAGAGAGTGTAGAGAGATAGAGAGGAAGAGAGAGGGCAAGAGAGGTACAGAGATAGAGAGAGCGTGATGCAGAGATAGATAGGTAGAGAGATACAGAGATAGAGAGGGAGAGAGAGTTGGGGGGGTGTCCCGCAGTTGGGGGCTGGACAGTCGTCCTGATGTCGTGCCTCTCGCCCGTGGCAACCGACAGACACCCGACCCGCAGCGTGCTGTCAGAGAGGCGGGGCTTGGGGACCCAAAAGCGCACCCCTCCCAAACGCGTGACAGGAGGCGGCGGCGGTGGGGGGCAGCGCGTGGTGGCGGGGGGCGGGTTAGTCATCTCGCTCATTACTGGAGCCCTGCGCAGCTGTGCAGCAGGCGAGGAGGCTCCGCGCTGAGGACACTTTGGCGGGGTCTCCATGTGTGTGTGTGTGTGGGGGGGGGGGGGGGTCACTGCACGCACTCTTACGCCCTCGGGCCCTTCGTTGGGGTGAAACGGCGGGGGGGGGGGGGGGCCCGGCGGCCGCGCCCGAAGCCCCATCTCCGGCGCGCCCCTTTCGCCGGGGTCGCCCTCGGTAACGCTCCTGTCCCGCCTAATAGGGCGCGTCGAAGTTTCGATGTGAATTTAAGAGCGGAGGGGGGGGGCTCCCAGCTGCGGGAGGGAGGGAGACAGAGAGATAGCGGGATAGAGAGACGCCATTAGAAATGACGTCCGCGCCGCCGCCGCTTTAATCAGGCTAACGGTCGCGTCGACGTTTCAATTACCCCCCAGTCAAGGACGGCGCGGGGTCCGACTGTCGATTTCTCTCTTCCCTGCCCGTTCCTCTTCGGTCCGGGCGCCTCAGGACGTCCCCCGCGGCGGGAGAGCCGGGCTTATTCACACGTCTCAGCGGTTAGCCGGTTGGCGTGCTAATAGCCTTTACGCCTGCGGTCTCGTTCGCATCGAGCTCGCGTCCGTTCGCGGCCGTCGGGCGGCGGGCCGCTCGATAATCCGCCGGGGCCCCGCTCCGCCTCAAGGTGACGCGTTCGGATCTCGCCGCCCGCCGCCGCCGCGTTGATTACCCGGCTCGAACCGCGCGCCCGATTTAAAGGCCGGCCCTCAGAATACCCACCGCGCTCGTTTCGAAAAACCGGTCGCGGAACATTCCGGAGAAGCGGCCGGTTCCGCGCGCCGTTTACGCCGACGGCAGCTGCGTGCTCCCGGCGTTCCAGCCCGACGACGCGCCCAGAAAACGTCTCCTGGGGAGTTCACCGAAACGTGGCCGACCGGAAAAACATCGCGCGAGTCTCTCTCTGGATAAGAGGGTCCGCTAAACGCCTGTAAATGAAACTGTGAATGTGAATGTCCTCTTCGATATACAGAATAGCCTAAACATAGCAGAACGTTGCACTGGTCGAGTAAGACCTCAGAGAGTAGCTTGCCCTGCTACGCCCAAAGCGTCTGGCTTTCTTCAGTGCGGACCTAGACACGCGGCTAAAAAAAAAACAATCCATGATCCTTAGGGCTCCTTTTCAAATACCTGGATTTGTTTAAAAAAAAAGAAACAATTAACAAATTTAAAAATGTATGCGAGATTATATTATAATTGTAAAGTTAAACCCCCAGCGCGGGCTTTCGGGGATCAGCCTCAGGTTCTCTTTAAATGGCACCGCTAGCTCCCGGCTGTAGTTGGTATTCACCGTAAGACTTCTTCCCAGTGTCTTCCCCCCCCGCCCCCCCCGCCCCCCTGCTCGTCAGAAGGCTGCCGGTCCGGCCAGAGGGAACACGCCGTCAAGTCTAAAATTTGATTCAATTAAACGTCCCGGATATGAATACAGAGCCGGTCCCGTCCCCGCTAATTAGGATTCACGGGGCCCGGCGGCCGGCGGCAATCTCTCCGCCCGTCGAGTGTCTTCCTGGTCAAACAAGCGGGTGAAAGCCCTGATTCAATCAGACACGGAGTCAATGAGCTACATTCACCAGGCAATCTTCGGACGGTCACAAAGACTGATTACGCTCCCCCCCCACCCCCCCCCCCTGAAAATAAACCTCACGGAAGCTTTAAAGTGACAAATTACTTTGTCGGGAGGCCGGGATATGAGTGGCGCCGGCTAATGGGAAGCGAGCGGGCTCGCGTTACCGCGAGAGGCCTTCGAGGGGCGACGCTAACGCGGGCAGCCGCGCGACCGGCGATGTCTCTCAACGCGCCGAGCGGGGCCCGGCATCGACCCGCTCGGCGGACCCCGCGCCTAATCGCTCGCAGCGGTTAGGCCGCGTCCTCTTCGCACCGAGGTCGAGCGTTACCTCGCTTCTTTTATCGCGCCTCCTCGGGCCGACTTTCGCCGGGCACAAAATGGCGCCCGCCGGGCTCTTCGCCGCCTCGTCCCCCGGCTTCGCTCGCGGTGACGCGGAACGCAATCCGCACGCGGGGGGAGGACCGAGGCCGTCTGCGGGCCTGTTGATTTAACCGTCAGAAGAAGGAAACGCCGCGGCCCGTTTGCTGGTGTAAATAACGCGTTTGTCGATGCGTGTGATCGCCAGCAGACGTCCGATAGCGGGATAGCGGGTGATGACATCACGGTGTTGCCGGCCGTGCCGTAGGAACGCCTGTCTTTCGGGAGCCGTCTGCTTCCACCTGTTTGGTTTTTTTTTCGGTTTTTTTCCCCGCCGTCAGTTCTGCGGCAGCTCTGTGGCGTGGGCGCCTGATTGAATCGAGCAGATGGCGCGTCGTCCGGGCCCGAATCTTGCCCTTGTGCCGCCGCGTGGGCTTCGGTTCGCGTGCAGCGTTAGCGTCCCAAATCAGGTGGAGCAGGACTGTTTTCATTCTCAGGCCAAAGCGATGTCTGTGTTATTTGGCTAGCCCAGCCCTAGGCTGAACAGATCGCACTGAATAATGTAAAGTCAAGTCTAAAAATCAGACAGGGCAACTTAAAGGTTTTTTGAAAGAATGATCATCCATCCATCCATCCATTGTCTATACCCACTTATCCTGGGCAGGGTCAGGGGGGTGCTGGAGCCTATCTCAGCATGCATTGGGCGAGAGACGGGAATACACCCTGGACAGGCCGCCAATCCATCGCAGGGCACACACACCATTCACACACACACTCATACCTATGGGCAATTTACAGTTTCCAATTAGCCTGTCTTTGGACTGTGGGAGGAAACCGGAGTACCCGGAGGAAGCCCACACAGACACGGGGAGAACATGCAAACTCCACACGGAAAGGCCCAGGCCGAATTCGAACCCACGACCTACTTGCTGCCAAGTAAATGGGCTATTCAATAACCGACTTCTGTCTTCAACAAAATTTTTAAGATTGCATGCAGTAGTGCCAGAAGCTCCACAGTTTAGGAGTGATGCCGACAAAATGTTCATGTCCAGATTTTCAGGTAAAAAACAACTGGGCTCTTTTTGTATGTGTTTAATAAGCAGCAAAATGATAGACATGCTCTATGATTTTGACCTTTTTGTGAATCATTTCAGGTTATGTTTTGCACATTTTAAAAGGTGCACCTTTAAAACAGTTTAAGTCTTTTCTTCCAACTTTAGAAATAACAAATGAAAAGTGTAAATTGACTTAAAGTCAGAATTAAGGCGGGGTAGCAAATGCCGTGGATGTTTAGGTTGGCTCGGCAACTGAGGAGCCAATCGCAGCCGACCAGCAGGACTGCATACCTCAGCTCTAAACCCCTAGAAGGCACAGCCACATTACAACAAGAGCAGCTACTTCTAATGTGAGTTCTGTGGCCCATTGGTTTAAACCTGAGGTGTAAGTTCCTGCTAAATTACCCCGTAAAAGTCATGAATCATGTCCATGGCATGTTGCTGAGTCCCCAGGGTAGTGCCCTGAGCTTTATTTTCTCAGGGAAACCCGCTCTCTGTGTATCTCCGAGATCCACATGAGAGATACCCTGACGGTAAACATAGCCATTCTACGAAAAGGCATTATAACCTTGCTCAAAGGTACTTTAATGGGCCATTGCAGGCTAATGGGAATTCAAACATCTCCCCGCTTTTGTACGGTTAGCATGCCTGTGTTTGAAGTGCTCGGTTCAGTGCACGCAATCTGATTTAGTTCTGCTAGTGGCCTGTAAGTCCTACAGGTTTTTTTTTCTTTCCCCCTCTCCCTCTACTCCTAGATGTTTGAGCTCAAATAAAGCCGAAACTCTGTTCATTTGTATGTAAATGCCTTTCTCTTCCCCCTCTGGCGACGATTAAATTAAAAGTTTTTCACCGTCCCATTAATAGCAAACTGCAGACGGGCACTGATGTGGGTTTTTCACACGGTGGGGGTGTGGAGGTGGGGGGGCGGGGGAGGAGGGTTAGGGGAGGTTAGGGTTTGATTGGAAGGGGGGGGGGGGTTCAACCGCCACCCACGGCGGTAAACGCGCCGGTTTGGGGCGCGTGTCTCGTCCTCCGCGGAGAGGGTCGGGAACTTGGATCGATCCGGCGGGTTCGGCGAGCCGCTCGTTCCCCTGCTCCGCTGGGCGGTCCCCGCGCAATTACCCCGCCACGAAAATATGCAGAAAACAAAGCGCTTCCGCGGACGCTCTCAGAGACGGCCGAAAAAGAAAACGACCAAGTTTGATTACCTCAGAGCGATGACATCATAGAGGAACGATCGTCATTAGTGTGTTAGTGCGTACCTGCGAGCTTGCTTCCCAACGCTGGCAGAAGACGTTGCTGACCAATGGGAAATCGGGTTCTGCTGGGTGCTACTCTGTGCTGTCCTGTCGGGCGGCAGTGTAGTATAATGGCTAAGAAGTTGGTCTTGTAACCTAAAGGTCGCAGGTTCGATTCCCTGGTAGGACACTGCCGTTGTACCCTTGATCAAGGTACTTAACCTGCATTTCTCCAGTATATATCCAGCTGTATAATTGGATACAATGTAAGTTGCTCTGGATAAGAGCGTCTGCTAAATGCCTGTAATGTAATGTAATTTTGTCATGTAGCTGATGCTGTCATTGGTTACACCGTGACAATATGACGTCATAATAATCTTGACGTCACCGGGCCGCGCTAGAGCCAATCGTGTGCCGCCTTCGGGGGGACTGCCGTCCACACTCGGCACCGGTGCGGCCCGGGTTCGATACCAGACTCGTCCGCGCACTAGAACAGTGGTTTAACAGGATGTGCTTTTTTGGTACTTCTTCTGATGACTCATGATGCCATGTAACTGGGGCTCCAATAAGAGGTGGTGAGTCATGCCAAGTCAGCCACTGACATAGTTGGCATGACATAGACCTGGTACATGTTCAAACTTATTTCCACCAATTGTATTGTGGGAAACCAATCTTACAAACTAACTTTCCTTTTCTGAGTTGTACAAAGGGAGTGGCTGGGGTTGATAATACTGTGCGGGGATATTCATGCAGCACAAAAAAACAACAAAAGTCTATTCCATGTTAGGCTGAGAATACATTAAGTGTAGTGACTTTTATGTTCAGTGTCAACTCTAATAGAGTATATTGTACTCTGACGGAGTAAATATTATCCCTGTTGCATTCACATAAATCCTGTTAGAGCTGAATTAATGCTAAAAACATTTCGGTCTGTCAATTCCCTTGTAAGAATTTGCCACCCACTTCGCTACCCGTCATTGCAAACGAGATTTGGGATCTCCGTTGACCAACCCGGTTTGACAAAGGGAGAGTATAATTCATGAAATAAAATGAGTTTCCTTTATTTGAGTTGGGTGGGTCATTCACGACTGAATCCGGCAGGGTTTGGCAGTGCTGCTGCTTTGTGTCCTGGGAGCGAATCCACTCTGCTCCATGCAGCTGAGTGCACCGTATTTCCATTGAAATGCAGAAGCAGCCCATGAAATATGCATCAACGTGATGCGATTTCTTACACATTTCAGGGAACGCGCGAAGGGGAGGCGCACTGCAAATATCTTTCTCTCTTTTTTCTTTTTTTTTGGAACGAGCGAGACTGAATGTGAAAACACTTTCAAACGATTGTCTGTCACGTCCCGTTAGGGAGAAATATTCATCTCTCCGGTCAGCGAAGAACGCCAGATTTCGTGAACTGTCTGTGATTTGCCGAACAAGCTCGCGGATTGACGATTCGTCTCGAGCGCCGGATGGCGTATCCGTGAGGTACTAGCCTCGCCGCGGCTTGTTTTTAACGCCGCGTTAAGGCCGCCAGAGTTTCACTCTCCATTTCAGCACCGTCTGCCCTGCTAACCTCGCGCGAGGTTAAGTGACGAAAGAAGAAACGATTTAAATTTAAAGCGCGGAGGAGGCTGCGAAACATTGTTTCGTTTCGCGCAAATTTCTTTAACGACCTTCTTAGCGAGCGCGATTTGAAAGCGGCTACGAATGATTAAGTCTTGGCTTTGTTTCTTTGCCGGCGCCTCCCTGCCTTTGTCTGCCGAACTGAGAATTGATAGGTAATGACATTACGAGCTAATCGGCGCGGAGCGGTGCAAACGCTGATGTTGTAATTGTCTTTTGCCCCGCCCCTGATTCCGCTCCTCCCGTGGACCGCGGGCCCGCCGGATCGTTAAACAATGAGCGTTAGCGAGCGACGGAGGATCCGGGCCGCTTGGCAAGCCTCTCTGGCAGCTACTTCCTGTTTTGTCGCGCCACCTGTTTGTACAAACAGCGCAACGAAAATCGGCGGACCGGTTAGCGACATCGATGGCCGCGTGCGGATTTTAAAGCGATTGCACGCGCGTTCGTATGCATTTGACACTGGCCCAAACGTAGCCTGCCGGCTAAGTGAGTTAAGGGGGGGCGTCCATTTTGTACGATAGAAGGCGAATTTAATGAAAATAACCGGACAAAGAGGCCGTTCGTAAAAACAAACCGAAGCGTTTAGAATGCCTCCGGGAGAGAGGAAAGTACTTTATTCCAATTAACGATACCTTAGATTGGTAGCCCGCCAACTATTTGTGTGTTTTCCCTTCCGTGCCATCAAATCGGAGGCCTGCTGATTAACCGAGTCGGCCAACGTCTCCCACGCTGCTGGCTGGGATGCGAGCGGAGGGTGGGGGGGACGGGGGGGGGGGGGGGGGGCGGGGGCAGGCGAGGAGGACCGGCAAGGACGGCGAGGCCGCGATCGGGCCCCATAAATATCGGCCGCGCCGCCCGCGACAGCGTGGTTATAGGGCAGTCAGATCTCCGAGCCGCGCTCGTAAAGCAGGGAGCTGGGGGACCCATATAACGAGAGGAGCTAAATGATGAGAGGGGGATATGAGAGAGGGGAGAGATTTGGCAGGAGGGCGGGGCGGCGGCGGCTGTGGGGGGGGGGGGGATTGAGAGGGATCAGAATGGGAGGGGTACCGAAAATGAGTCAGAAGGAATGACTTGAGCGGGCTATGCAGCAAAAAGTCTCAGGTGAAAAAGAAAAAAAACTAGCGGGGTATCTTTAACTCTGACCAAATGTACGTGATCCCAGATGAACGCTGCGCGAGTCGATCTAAGGCCGAGAGTTTTGCCGTGCAAGGGTGAGCTCGGGCCACGGGGAGCCAAGGCAGTTGAGTCACGTGAATTTGGTTTTTCGAAAAAGGATGGAAAACGAGTAAAATAAGGATGAGGAAGGAGGAAGAAGAGGAGAGAGAGACAGGATGGAGGAGGAGGAGGGGTGGGTAGGAAAATGAATGAGTCTACGAGGAGAGAGAGAAGGAGAGATAAAGAAAAGGGGGAGGGCGAGAAGGAGGCGGATTTCGTGTTACCGTACACAATTACGTTACTCCAGCTCTGGTCTCCGAGCGGTGGGGGAATTATTAGGAGGGAATTGAATTATCACAGCCGCCGTGTTTCGGGAAGGCTCCGGGACCCCAGGGGCGATCCCGCCATGCTAATGAGCCACATTTCAAATTAAAATGTGAGAAGGAGAAAAAATCTCCGTAAGAGAAAAAAGGAGGGGAGTGGAGCTCCTGGGTTTGAGGTGGAGGGAGGGGCTGGAGGTGGAGGGAGGGGTAGAGGTAGACGGAGGGGCCTGGAGGAGGAGGGAGGGGTGGAGGTAGAGGGAGGGGCCTGGAGGTGGAGGGAGGGGTGGAGGAGGAGGGAGGGCCTGGAGGTGGAGGTAGGGGGTGAAGGTGGAGGGAGGGGTGGAGGAGGAGGGAGGGCCTGGAGGTGGAGGTAGGGGGTGAAGGTGGAGGGAGGGGGTGGAGGGGGAGTCCTGGAGGTGGAGGGAGGGGTCTGAAAGTGGAGGGAGGTATGGAGGTGGAGGGAGGGGCCTGGAGGTGGAGGGAGGGTGTGGAGGTAGACGGAGGGGCCTGGAGGTGGAGGGAGGGATGTTAAGATAGAGAGAGGGGCCCGGAGGAGGAGGGAGGGCCTGGAGGTGGAGGGAGAGGGTGGAGGTGGAGGGAGGGGGTGGAGATGGAGGGAGGGTGTGGAGGTGGAGGGAGGGCCTGGAGGTGGAGGGAGGGGTGGAGATGGAGGGAGGGGGTGGAGGGGAAACACGCTCAGGCGCTCCTCACTTTGTCAAAGCGGTCACACCTTAATGGCGTGTTCATGGCCTGTAATGCTGCATCTCCATCACCCCACCCCGCCCCTGATCCCCCGCCACGCCCCACCCAATCTCCTCCGTCCCTGTCGCAGCGCCTTCCATTCCTTTCAGTTACTCGCTCTGTCTCTCCCCCACTTCATCACCGTCTCCTTTTTTACTGCCAGCCGCTCTCCAGTCTTTTCTGTGTGCGTGTGTGTGTGTGTGTGTGTGTCTGAGTGTGTCTGTGTGCATGGGTGTGTCTGTGTCTGCACATGTGCGCATGTGTGTGTTTGTGTGTATGTCTGCATGCGTACGTCTGTGTGTGCGTGTGTGTGCATGTCTTCATGTGTGTATGTCTGCGTGTGTGTGTGTGTCTGTGTGTATATGCATGCATGTGTCTGTGTGTGTGTGTGTGTGTGTGTGTGCGTCTGCGTGTGTTCCTTTGTGCAGTCTGTGCAATCTGGCACCAAACATCAGAAAAAGGCGCGTTTTCTATGTAAAGCCGATACGACAGTAATACTGAGACGACCGGCGTGCGCTGCAAACAGACGAACCTTACGGCGAAATTACGCTCGCCGCTTCGCCACAGGAAAGGGGCCGGAGACAGCGAGCCAGCTTCGCCGGCGCGGGCGAATCGGATCGACCCGTTTTCCCGCGACCGTCGTCGCCCCGGTAACGCGAGGCCCCCCGTTTGTGTCGGGCGCGGGCGTCGCGTATCTGGGGCCCGGCGGCGGTGCCGGTGGGGCCCGCTGACTGCTTTGAGCGCTTGATGGCGAAGCGATTTACCGCGGCGGGGTTTTGGGTGGGGGTGGGGGGTGTGGGTGGGGGTTCGGGCGGGGTGGGGCAGACATTAAATCTGGGCGGAGATCGATAGCCGTCCCGGCCGCGTCCAGCCGGCAGGAACCTTCCCAAGGCCGAGACCGGGCTCGTCGCTCCCCGGGGCCCGCCCCCGCCCCTCTTTCATAATTGATCGCGGCATCGACCTGAACATTACTCGTGACCCTAAACAGATAATAGCGCTCCACTGTACGGGTTGGGTGCGGGTTGGGGAGTGGGGGTGGGGGGAGGGGGGGGGGGGTGGTGTGAGTGCTCTGCCTCCCCTCTGTGCAATTCGGCTCACAGTAGTTAATGGGGGCGATTTCGACATCGCCCGTCACCCCTTCTGCCTCCCGCCTCTGTCCTGCCCGTTACTTACCTGTCTACCGCCAGCCGCGCCAATTCTCTCTCTCCTCTCGCGCTCTCTGTCCTTCTCTGTCCCCCTCTCGCTTTCTCTCTCTCTTTCTCTACCTCTACCCGTGCCTTTTTTCTCCTCCGATCCGTCGCTGTCTCCCTCTCTCCGCGCTCTCTCTGCGGTGTCTGGCTTCCTGTCCCCACGGCTCTATTGACTGCAGAGCGTCAGTCAGCGTTAAAACAGGACGAGTCTATTAGCGCGCATCAGCCTCTTTACCCACCTCGGCCCTGCCTGTCAGCTCGCCGACACGCTGATAGGGCCGTGCTGCTGTGAACCTGCACTGTGTGTGTGCGTGTGTGTGTGTGTGCGTGTGCGTGTGTGTGTGTGTGTGTGTGTGTGTCCGTGTCTTTGTTTTGTAATGCTTCATTTTGATTTCTTAAGCCTACAAGTGATACAACACTTTTGTAAACAGTACCTTCATAGGAAATTTTTAGTACGACGCTGCACTGTGAAGCTTCGCTGATGTTTATGTATTTGGCTGCAGTGAACTTAAGTGAATATCATTTTATAGAACTTGGGGGTAACTGAACTGAAGATCAAAAGAACAAAAACTGCAGTAATATGAACAGTATTAAACATCCGCCCTCAACAGGTGGGCCAGGCACCTTTGATAATGAACAGTAATATCATTTGTAAAATAATAACTGTAGCACAGGAGCAAAAATAAAAAAGGAATAGTATCACATTTAATGAAAATATTCAAATTAAACACACAGTGTAGTGCAGAAGCGATACCCTGCAGGACTCTTTCTCACTGTGTGTGTGTGTGTGTGTGTGTGTGAATGAATGTGCGTGTGTGTGTGTGGTGAGGGAGAGGCCAACCCAGGGTTCCGGCGAATGGACAGAATTCCTTTGTTTTGTTTTTACTCAAAACTAGAATTGATATTACCCCTGACCACTAGGTGGCGCTGCAGAAAAAAAAAAGCGCAACACAAACCGAGCCGCCTGCTGCAGTGAGCGCTTGCAGTTGAGCACGAGCAGACCAGGACCGGCGGTGCCTGGCGGTGCCCCTGGTGCTGGGAAACGGAGTGAGCCGGGCGAGGGAGAGAGACTAATGACCCCCTAATGAGCAACCACCTGCGAGGGCTCTGGATGGCCCATTATCCGGGGCGCTTCCAGAGCGCGAAGCAGATGCTCCGAGTTTTCCAGAGCCGATGTCACCCGCCGGATCGAGCGCCGAGCTGCCAAACACCCCCAGTGTGTCAGAGCACGTGCCTGTCTTCCGTGTGCGGCGCCAGCCGATGCTGGATAATACAAATTATGTCTGGAATACCTAAACAGTATTAAACACAGGAGCATTCTAACCATGGAACATCCGTAGTTTTACATGAAAAATAATACAACTCTAAACAGTATGGAAATGGCAATGGGCAATGGTTTCTCACGACATGACATTCTGACGCATTGTGATGTCATAATGGCCGCGTTCCATCTGCAGCAACATAAGCACAGGGGCTGATGGGGAATGAAGTACGCAGCCTCGGCGCTAGACCTCGTCTTCCGTCATCCGCTGTGCAGCACTCCCTGTTGAGAAGAGCGCTGCAGGAGCTGAGCAAGTGCTTTTGGGGCTCTCCAGGGTGCCGTAGCGGAGAGAGATTGGACCCTTTCCAGGGTTGTGAAAGCCGGCGTGCCAGGTGCTGTCCGTGGTGCTGCAGCGCCTCCAGATCCTTTCGCTCGTGGGGGGGGGGGGGGGGGGGGGGCGCTGCTCTGGTCTAGACGAGGGCCTGCAGACAGCCGGCATGGGTCCTTTCGCGCTGGCTTTAAAAACAAAAGCGAGTTTTTCTCATAATTTTCCTGGCGGACATTTTGGAGAGATCGTATTTGAGACGACGTCGGAAGACTGCTGACCGCGTCGAGGCCGCAGCCGGACGCCCGCGCCGCGCTGTCACAGGCCGGACGGAAATGGCGTCTGGCCGAACGGAAATGGCTCCCAGAAGCTACCCGGCGTTGCTTTTGCGTTGACGGACGCTTGCTCCTCAGCCAATGGGGTCGCTCCGGCTCCGGAAGGGGAAACGAAACATCCGATGTCCCGCCCCCCCCAAAAAAAAACAGACTCAATCCCTTCATCAGAATAAATCCTCTTCCATCCTTTTTTTCGCGCGGACGTCTGGAGCACCCACAGATGTGGGAACGTTTTTTTTGTTTTTTCTTCTTACCTCCTCCATCTCTCAAGAGCGGCGCTCGATTGCAATGTTTTTACCACGCGGCTATTAATAAACGCAGCCCTTGTTTGTCACTGATTATGGCACTTGGCATTGTTTTTCATGCCGCTACTAAGATTACAGTGTGGCTTATGTAACAAGGCAGCACAGCCCCGTTACTGGTACATTGTTATAGCTTACACTGGAACATACAGACAGCGGCTAAAAATATCCCAGGTAATTAATTATAACCTTCATGTTCCACACCTACACGCAGTCCTGATTTTTCAAAACTATAACTTGTATGTCTTGTACTATAACTTGTTATTGTTAAGATCTTTATCCATATATCTATATTTTTTTTAATGAGGGCTTGTAGGACAGCGTGGACTAGTACAATGCACTGTAGGTGGAACTTTTCTGCAGATAAACTTGTGAGACAGTCATTTTTGGTATGTAGGGGAGAGCGGGGAAATAACTAACGTTTTTTTGTATTTGGCTCAATTCTTAAAATATTAGAGATAGATTAATCATTTTTTTAAGGCAAACAACCTATATCCCTCGGCTACAATTACACACAACAGTGACATTTCTGGGCCATACCATTCACTAGCAATTTGACCGAAAGTACAAAGAGTGAAATGTTATATTTAACCCAGAGTTTGGGGTAAAAACTAGCACGACGTGGGATAGACCTAACAGTCTTAATAGCGTTAAAAGCCATTAACACAAAGTAAGGCAATTCAATACAATTCCATGTTATATGATACAAACAGTCTTTAGTTTATTTTTGAATGCATTTATGTTATCAAATGTTATCATATGTATCATGGTCTACCTATAGCAGTGAAAATCTATCACTAGACTGTACATTATTCTTTGGTTCCCATCTAATGTCTGCTCGACCCAAACAGCTGTGTCGGCCGATGTCACGTCACCACGCCTAAAGTTGAGTCAAGTATATTTACGAAGATCCGGTCGGAGATGAACAAATCCAATCAATTGATTAATTAATAGTCTACTGACAACAGGCTAAAAACCCTGTTCAGTTCAACCCCGCAGGGGGGGTGTCTGCACTTCTACCTGGCTAGCAATCCCAGCAAGCTGGCATGCTATGTCAAAGCTACGCAATCTGTGTGTCACTAAAAGACCGTTTAAGATTACATACATTTGGATTCCTTGACATACACGCACAATGCAGTAGCCGAAAAAACACTTCCGGTAAAAAATCACTCGCATGCAGCCAAACTTTTGGCGACATCTCCCGAAATATCTATTGAACTCTCCCGCCCTTCGTTGGAGACAAAGAGATGGTAATTCTGCGTTTTTAACCTGAAGTACGTTGTTCGAGCTCGAAGCATCTCCCTAAAAAGTCCGTGTTACATTTTACCCTATGTTTTGCCTGCTCTCCTTTACCAGAAGCATGGCATTCGGTATAAAGGCATGCAGGTGATGTTTGTGTTTACGTATTAGACGCTGTCCACACAATACCTTAATGCCTGACTGAGCCCTCAGATAACAGTAACAGTAGGTCTCTTGTAACCAGTCGGGGGTGAGGGGGGGGGGGGGCAACATCCCACAGGATGCATGCAAATGTTACCTTGGCAACCGCATAAAAGAGAACAACAGCCAGCACCTTGCGCTTGCAGAACATTTCGCCGCCTGCTCGCGCTGCCCCAGTCTGTCGCGCGATTAAACTTTCCCTTCTGTCCTCTTTTTTTTCACCGGCGTCGCGTCTGTCTCTCTGTGAAACCGGAGGTTGTTTTGCTCCGTTGAATAATTTGGGTCGACCGGCATCGCGAATTGCCCCTCGACCGCCTCCGGGCCTCTCAGCCTCCTCCCTTTATAAGGCTGTTCTCCTTTTCGCCGGAAGGTGGGAGGCTCGTGACCTCCTTTATGAGCACGTCGCGACCTGGCTCGAGGCCGTGACGACAAGGGAGACGCCATTTGAAAAGCGAGTTCGCGCTCATTTCACCTAACGTACAGAGAACGGGACAAACGAGGGGAGGTCAGCGTCCTCAGCCGCGTGGGCGAGCGGACGTGCGGAAGGCGTGGTGAAGCGATGCCGTACGGCGTAAAGCCGAAAACAAAGCCGACACCGAAACAGAAGCCGAAAGGCGGGGAGAGAGAGCCTCGAGCTGGAGACGGACCGTCTCGATCTCTCCGGGAGCCCTGGACGCAGGCGCTCCCAATCGCGCGACCCTCTGCCCCGTCCTTCCCGGCACCTGTGAACGATACCTCAACGAGCAAGCGCAGGGAAGCAGGGCAGGGGGCCGTCACAAGCAGGAGGGTCTGCTCGCAGTCGGGCACCCTCCAAGTCCCGGGGTCAGGAAGTGCAAGTCCCGCCGTGTGTTTCTTCCACCCGTGAACTCAGCCAGCTGGTTTCGCTAATTAGCTCCGCCTCCTGGCTGATGAAAGGCGCTAATTAGCGAATCCGGGTGACTGGAACAAAATACTGGGGCTGGACTTTCACTCCCTGAACCTGGATTTTTCCAGGACTGCTTCTCGCATTCAACAACTTTCTAAACCGCTTGTTTTTCGGTACCCCGATCGAGCTGCGACTGTAACGATCCCCCCTCCGATGCCGAAGGTTTCGTCCGCGAGGGCGAAACGGCACCGAACGCCGCGTAGCGTGCGGTAGGCGTGAGGGCGGGTTCGCATTATGGGCTGCGGCGTCGCGCAAATCATAACCCAGAAGGCGCTTCGCTCCGCGACGTGCCTGAAACAAAGGCCTTCGGTGCCGTGAGGTGTCCGCGGACAAATCGGACGCGAAGTCGATTCATCGGCTTCACGGTTTCATTTTTTTTTTTTTTTTCCATTTTAATTCATTGTGACCGACGTGCCAGCGTTTGATCTTTGTTAAACGTTGGCGCGATTCAGCCGCGATTTCGCTCGCCCTCTGTTATCCCCTTTCAGACGCACGACGAGAGTCCTGCTGTCGAGTCTCGGACCGCGTTCTGCCGACGCCCGACGAAGCGTTTTTTGGTTGGAGCCGGGAGCGCCGCGCGCCTCCGCTCTTTCTCTGGCGCGGTCTGCGGCCCGAGTATTTGTATTCGCGGTTTTTAAAACGACGAGACAATAGTTTTCAGATGTTGTTACACAGCACTCACGAAGATCCTGCAAAATTGATCTGAATAATTCATAGCCAACTGTCCCCCCCCCCCCCGCGCGCGCCCGGTCCGATCTCCGCTGGGTCCTAGCGTCCGCCGACTACCTCGTGGCGCGAAGACCCATATTCGGTCCCGGCCGCTCCGCTTTTCTGTCTTTAACTTTAACGAAAGCGAGCGGGACGCACACCTCTTCGTTCCGCGCGCGGGATTACGGGATCGAGCGGTTGCCGAAATCATCAGGAAAAAAAAAAAAATCGTTCGAAAACGAACAACAAAAAACGGCTCTGCTTCGGTCCCTTAATTAATGCTGTGGTCACAGGGCATTGCGATTTAATTTTTAAAAATCTGCTAATTAACTATGGAATTTTTATATTTATTTGCTTCTCGTGTGAGAGCAGTCAGTTTTGCGCTTCGGGATATGTTCTTCTATAGCGATGTTCTTTATCCTTCAGAAAGATTGGCCTTTTAATGTGCGTGCACGTGCGTGCGCGTGTGTACACGTGTGTGTGTGCGTGCATGTACTTGCATGTGGGTGTGTAAGTCTCTCTGTCTCTTTCACCCCGTCTCTCTCTCTCTCTCTCTCTCTGAGTGTTTCAGCAGCATGATTTCTACGTACTCCAGCATTTACATGTAGATTCCGTACCATCGGAGCTGAACAAATTCTTCAGGCGAGGGGTGTTACAGTCAGCTTGTCACAATAAATCAGAAATTATATTCAGGTCCCGCTCCCGTTTCTACACGGGGCATCTCTCTCCCTCTCTGCACTGTCCAACCCCCCCCCCACCCCCACACCCCTCACCCACCCACCAACCACCCCCACACCCCCCCCCCCTCCCCGACCCACCAACCACCCCCACACCCCCCCCCCTCTCCCCCACCCACCAACCACCCCCACACCCCCCCCTCCCCCACCCACCAACCACCCCCACACCCCCCCCTCCCCCACCCACCAACCACCCCCACACCCCCCCCTCCCCCACCCACCAACCACCCCCACACCCCCCCCTCCCCCACCCACCAACCACCCCCACACCCCCCCCTCCCCCACCCACCAACCACCCCCACACCCCTCACCCACCCACCAACCACCCCCACACCCCCCCCCTCCCCGACCCACCAACCCCCCCCTAAACCCCCACACCCCTCACCCACCCACCAACCACCCCCACACCCCCCCCCTCCCCCTCCCCCCTGACTGTGGTATGTCGGCAGCATTTAGTGAACCGACTGAAGTATAAGACTCCCTGCTAGGGGGTAGTGAACCGTGGAGGGGGGGGGGGGTGGAAGGGGGAGTGGAGTGCTTGAAAATGTCCATACGGGACTGTTAAGGGAAGATAGGGAGGAGGGGGGGGGGGGACTAAGAGCGAGGGCCACGGGGGTGAGAGATTTGGGGGGGAAAGTGACAGTCCCTTCGGTAACAGCCTTCTTTCGGCTGTTGCTATGTCTTCTGCCATCTGCTAAAACGAGGGGGGGTGGGGGCGGGTTTGGGGGGTGGGGGGGGAGTGGCGTCCCGCGGGGGGCCGTGCTGATTTGTCGCCTCGTTTGTCGTGGTTCTGGGTGGAGGCGCGTGCTGGCGGTACCAACAACAAAAAAAAAAGTATTAACAGAAAAAAAAAAAAACGGCCGTTTTCAATTTGAATTTGAATTGGTCGAGAGTGAGCGAGAGGGAGAGAGCGCGGTCTCTTTCATTTCAAAAGGGCTGCTTTCAAAGCGCTTGGCAGCACAAGGGCCTCTTCTGCCATGGAATATGAATCGTGAGAGCAGAGGGCGAGAGAGAGAGGGAGAGAGCGAGAGGAGAGAGAGAGAGAGAGAGAGAAAGGGGGAGAGAGAGACAGAGGAGAAGAGAATCGCAGGGGACCGGGGAAAATGAAAGGAGGAGGTAGAGGTGGCAGGGGAAAAGACAGCGAGGAGGGAGGAGGGAGAGAAAGGTGAAGGAAAACAAAGGGAGCCTGACTGGGTGAGGAAGACAATGCAGAGCAGCCGTGAGGAAGAGCGATGGCTGGGGGGGGTACGGGCGTTAGGCGGGGAATCTCGGGGTGACCTACACGGAGACGGACAAAGCCGAGGGGAGGCCGGAGGACGGCCGGAAGGAGCGACAGGCGGGAGGAGGAGGGTGGAGGGACAGAGGTGCCGAGGGGGAGGGCGGGAGGGGCGGAGGGGGCGGGGTTTCGGCTCCCGCGGGATGGGCTGTGGCTGCCTGTCTGTGACTCTGGCGGCCATGTTGCATAGTAAGGCCCAGAGGCAGGTGTGTGTGTGTGTGTGTGTGAGCATGTGAGTGTGTGTGTGTGTGTGTGTGTGTGTGAGTGAGTGAGCATGTGTGTGTGTGTGTGAGTGTGTGTGTGTTTGTGAGCGTGCATGTTTGTGTGAGTGTGTGTGTGTGTGTGTGCGTGTTTGTGAGCATGTGTGTGTGTGTGTGAGTGAGTGAGCGTGTGTGTCTCCAAGTCTCTTCCTTGCTCTCTCTCTATTTGAGTGCTAGCAAGACTTATAAATCCAAAGTGCATAACCTATACATGATGATCCTCTTTTACCAGAGCTGAACAAATTCTTAAGACAAGGGATATATTAGTCACCTATAATATCAGCATTTGAAAAGTTAATGTCTTTTTCAGCCTTCAGTAAAGGTCTCTATCTTTTCGCTCTCTCTTTCTCACTCTCTTTCTCTCTCTCCAACAGTATCCAACCTGTGATATATTTTAGATGGAGTGGTAGAGTTAAGGCTTTGAGGAGTAGGTTTCTCTGAATGTTTTTTCAAAATTCCAAGTCAGTGTTCTAGAACATTGCTTTCATTTACCGGTAGTGATTGTAACATCAGCATTGGAATGTTCAGTTAAGAAAATTCTAATCACATATTTGTGATCTTAACACTTAACACTTAACTTTTTTTCACTTTTTTTATGGGAGAACATTTTTCAAGGACCCCCTCACATACCTATCGAACAAATAATTTAATATAAAGCATATTATAGTTTCATTTCTCACAGAGTTTAGAGCTGAGTTTGCCATTCATATTTTATACGATTTTAATAAAAGTATGATATATATGTAATTCATTCGTTTTTCCTATCAGAACAATGTAGCCTATAATTTTTCACTGGCTCCCTGGGGGGCCATGGACCCCAATGTGAAAGCCACTGGCTTAAAGGGTTTAATGCAGCTGGTTTTCTGGTTTGTCCCCCACCTCTCTCTCTCTCTTTATCAAACATGGCTTCAGCAGCCTGAAAGAGATTTGGGAATTTCCCAGAAGCCCCTCAACATGCGGCGTAGCTACCCGCCATGACCGTGAATTTCACACTCAGTTAAACTTAAACCCCTCTGCTTGTGTCATTGATCTCAACATTACCCTGAACTATTATCCCTTCTCCTCCTGTGAGACGGGGTTGTAGTATTTTCCTGTCTGTTGTGAGACAGGGTTGTAGTTTTTTCATGTCGGTTGTGAGACAGGGTTGTAGTTTTTTCCAGTCTGGTGTGAGACAGGGTTGTAGTTTTTTTACTGTCGGTTGTGAGACAGGGTTGTAGTCTTCTCCTGTCTGTTGTGTGACAGGGTTGTAGTTTTTTTCCTGTCGGTTGTGAGACAGGGTTGTAGTTTTTTCCTGTCTGTTTTGAGACAGAATTGTAGTCTTCTCCTGTCTGTTGTGTGACAGGGTTGTAGTTTTTTTCCTGTCGGTTGTGAGACAGGGTTGTAGTTTTTTCCTGTCTGTTTTGAGACAGAATTGTAGTCTTTTCCTGACAGTTGTGAAATGTCTGACACACATCTGATTGTCCTGCGCAGGCCCAGTGTTAAATCAACACTGACAGACTGCATTTTTCTCTAAGAGAGCAAAATGCCGATTTGTTTTAGAGCTGAATTAGCACTGAGCATTTAATGCGTATTATTGTATCGCGGAGCAGAAAACTCAGCTGCGTGCAGTTTGACACGGGCACCGTTCTTTCAGTTGGTCAACCTTGAGCGCTTCAGGAAAGCACCCAGATGAAATTAAGCTCTACAGTCGCCGGTGAAAAAAACCTTGACGTAATTATGAACGTCTATTAATATCCAGCTCTATAAATAGACGATGCTTAGAGAAAAAAAAAAAAAGAAGCCATATCGTGGCAGGGAGGGCCTCTGTGAAAGAGCTCGGAATCCCGGCGAGGTTTTCCCGAAGGTCGCGGTGTCAGGAGTTTCCGGGGAAACGGAGCGCGGGACGACGGCTCGGCGGGACAGACGGGAAAAGCGCTCGAGCGTTAGCGAAGCCTTATCCGAGATGAATGGATCGGCGGCGAGGCGCGCCTGTAATGACACCTCTTCGAGGGGGGCCGTTTGTTTGATCCTGGGGCGCGGATGGTTTTTTTTCCCGTGCCCTTGTGCCCGTTTCGGAAAGCGCCGCGCCGCGGACGCGCCAGGGCCGGGGCTTATGGGTCGGGGTGAGCCAAGGGCGAGACCCCGGGCTATTATATACAGACTGCCAACATCCTCCGGCTTTGAAGTCTTATCCGCCACTCCGGCTTTAGAGATCCGATCGCATCCTGGTCCTAATCCAGTCTAGGAGTGTCTGTAGAGCTGTAGAAAGATACCACCTGTATGAGTGTGTGTGTGCACGCGCACGCGTGCATGGATGTGTATTTGTGTGTATGCGCATGTGTGCATGGGTGTGTATTTGTGTGTATGTGCATGCGTGCGCGTGCGCGTGGGTGTGAGTGGGTATGTGCGCACGTGTGCGTGGGTGTGTGTGCGTGTGTGTGTGTGAGCGTGTGCGTACATGTGTGTGTGTGTGTGTGTGTGTGTATCTGTCCGTTTGTTTGAAGCACGGCCGCACATATCCACTCCTCTTTAAGCCGGCGGTGTAATAATGCTCAGCGTCCCCATATTAAAGTCTCCATGGCGTGTGCAGGTGTCTGTGACCCAGTCTAATTGCAGCCACTTACACCCGTCTTATTAGGGCTTAGCGGCGACCTCTAATCCTCTTTCACTCCGCCGACAGGAGCTCATTACCTGTGATGTCACTTCCTGCCAGCGACCTGAGACGCCAGCTTTAGCGGGGCGCCCCCCGAAGCGGCGGCGAAGGCGTCCCTGCCTCTCCGCGCGCCCGCCAAAAAACACGCGACGGCGCACCTGGCGGTAGCCGCAGAGCGCCAGGATCGCGCTGGAGGTCGGGGGGAGGTCGTCGGCACCGTGCCGCCGACATCTGTCGGCGTTCGCACATGCTCAGAGCGTGTCCGCTGACCTCAGCGTGCCGGGGCGTGTTCCCTCCTGCCCGCAGGAGATGCGTTAATATTTTATTCCGACGTCGGCTCTCTCTCTCTCACTCTCTCTCTCCACTTTTCTCTCACTCTCCCCTGTCTCTCGCTCTCCCTCTCTTTCATTCTCTCTTTCTCCCTTTCTCTCACTCTCCTCCATCTGTCTCTCTCTCTCCCTCTCTGTCATTCTCTCTTTCTCCCTTTCTCTCACTCTCCTCCATCTGTCTCTCCCCCTTTCTCTCCTTCTCTCTCCCCCTTTTCTCTTTTTCTCCCTCTCTCTCCCTCTCTTTTCCCTCCCGCTTGCCTCTGACACCTTTTTCCACCGTCTGTCACTCTCTCCTCCTGTCCCTCCTTCCCTCCCTCTCTCTCTCTCTCTCTCTCTCTCTCTCTCGGCGCCTGCTGCCACGTCACTGCTGTGCGGCTCCAGATGGCGGTGACAGCTGTCAATCATTTAGTTTCTGTCGTAGCGCTGTGGGCTAAGCGCTTAGCGTCCATCTGACTGTGCAGTATACAGACACGCAAGCCCGTCTGTCTGCGCTGTATACATGCATGCTAACGCAGTGCTAGCTCGTCTGTCTGCGCTGTATACAGGCACGCTAACTCTGTGCTAGCCCGTCTGTCTGCACTGTATACAGGCACTGTAACGCAGTGCTAGCTCGTCTGACTGCGCAGTATACAGATACGCTAATGCAGTACTAGCTTGTCTGTCTGCGCTGTATACAGGCACGCTAACGCAGTGCTAGCTCGTCTGTCTGCGCTGTATACAGGCATGCTAACGCTGTGCTAGCCCGTCTGTCTGCACTGTATACAGGCACTGTAACGCAGTGCTATCTCGTCTGACTGCGCAGTATACAGATACGCTAATGCAGTACTAGCTTGTCTGTCTGCGCTGTATACAGGCACGCTAACGCTGTGCTAGCCCATCTGTCTGCACTGTATACAGGCACTGTAACGCAGTGCTAGCTCGTCTGACTGCGCAGTATACAGATACGCTAATGCAGTACTAGCTTGTCTGTCTGCGCTGTATACAGGCACGCTAACGCAGTGCTAGCTCGTCTGTCTGCACTGTATACAGGCACTGTAACGCAGTGCTAGCTCGTCTGTCTGCACTGTATACAGGCACTGTAACGCAGTGCTAGCCCGTCTGTCTGCACTGTATACAGGCACACTAACGCAGTGCTAGCTCATCTGCGCTGTATACAGGCACGCTAACGCAGTGCTAGTTCATCTGCACTGTATACAGGCACTGTAACGCAGTGCTAGCTCGTCTGTCTGCACTGTATACAGGCACACTAACGCAGTGCTAGTTCATCTGCGCTGTATACAGGCACGCTAACGCAGTGCTAGTTCATCTGCGCTGTATACAGGCACGCTAACGCAGTGCTAGCTCGTCTGTATGTACAGCACACGCATACGCACACTTCATCGGGGAAGGCTAATTTAATTCCAGGAGGACCGGTGTGTATATGAAGGCTTTTGTTTCCACCAATTATCCTGGCTCAATGAGCTAATTAGCGCCGCACGCCAACGCTAGTTCACTCGTGGATTAGACTCGCTGTGAAACATTTCATATCTGGGCACAAGAAAGGGGTTATGGTCAGGTGTCACTCATGAGCCTATTGATAAATTTAGCGAAGATAGCCGATGAAGCAGGTTAACGGCGTAATGAAGCGCGGGAGCTGGCATTCTCGCCAGCGCGCATTGGCGCGGCAACGCTACGCTCGGCGTGAACCGGGCCCGGTTCTCCATCTCATGTTTACATAATGCGGCCGAAATGCAATAACGCGCACAATAAGCGAAACCAATTTCCTTTGCACCGCGCGCCAGACGAGCTCCGACGCCTCTCCCCCCCCCACCCACGCAGCCCGCGCTAGCGCCCAAACACACTGCCTTCACACGCCCCGCGCTAGCGCCCCGCCCAAACACACTGCCTTCACACGCCCCGCGCTCGCATCCAAACACACTGCCTTCACACGCCCCGCGCTAGCGCCCAAACACACTGCCTTCACACGCCCCGCGCTAGCGCCCCGCCCAAACACACTGCCTTCACACGCCCCGCGCTCGCATCCAAACACACTGCCTTCACACGCCCCGCGCTAGCGCCCAAACACACTGCCTTCACACGCCCCGCGCTAGCGCCCCGCCCAAACACACTGCCTTCACACGCCCCGCGCTAGCGCCCCGCCCAAACACACTGCCTTCACACGCCCTGCTCACAGACTCTCTCTCTCTCTCTCTTTCTCTCTCTCTCTCTCTCTCTCTCTCTCTCTCTCTCTTTCTCTCCGTCTCTCCCTGCCCGTTTGGGCTGTGACTGAGCGATGGAGACGGACGGAAGGATGGACGGAGTGAGACAGAGGGACGGAGGGAGGGCAGGGAGGACGGGAAGGGGTGGAAAGCAGAGGGCGAAGCGAACGCGGGACGGTGGCGGAACCTGCCGGGAGAAGGAGGCCCGACTCAGCTGACATCAGCACGGGGATCTCGATCGGGCGACGGCTCCCGCCGCGTTCCCATAATCCATCAGCCCCGCACCTCCGCTCTCTCCCCGTCCCCCTCTTCATTTCACGCTATCACCTCTCCCTCCGCCCGCGCCGTTTCCCCTCCCCGTTCCCTCCGTTTTCTCGTTTACGTGTACTACGGCCGCTGCCTGCCCCCATCCCTTTTTTCTCTGAATAATCTCTACAGCTATCCGTCCGTTCCCCCGCTCCCTCCATCCCCTGTATCTTCCCCACATAAGCCGTATCATTTCCCTCCATCTGTGTCCCTCACCGATTTTCTCATTTCCCCCTCCCTCCTCCTTATCTCCCTGGATCCCTCCCTTCATCTTTTCCACCTCCTCCCTCGCTTTTCCCAGGCCAGGTCTTCTATCACTGCCCCCCCTCCTCCTACCCCTCCCTGACGCTCTTCCTCCTTCTGCCTCCCCCTCTTCTACCCCTCGCTCCCGCCCGTCCTCTACTTCCAGTTGAAAAAGGAAAGCGGTCTTTGTTGGTCTGGGGCGTCGTGCTCACGTGCTAACGTGCTAACGTGCTAACATCAAATCGCACGGCCAAGAAAACAGACCCCTAGAAAACAGACCCCTGGAAGACAGAAATATTAATAAGACCCAGGGCATACAGTATATCCTAATGGCCGAGGACCATGAGTATTCTCTCTCCCCCCTCTCCCTCTCTCTCTCTCCTTCTCCCTCTCCCCCCTCTCCCTCTCTCTCTCTCTCTGTGATAGTGAGTGACTGAGTGGAGTACAGCAGCCAGGACACAGTGTGACAGAGAAGCAAGCGTTGGCAGTAATTAACGCTAATGACAGTGGCTCCCTTAACTCTCTCCCTCCCTCTCTCTCCATCACTCTCTCTCTCCCTCTCTCTCCCTCACTCTCTCTCCATCACTCTCTCTCTCCCTCTCTCTCCCTCACTCTCTCTCTCTCCTTCCTCTCCCTCACTCTCCCTCCCTCACTCTCTCTCCCTCCTCTCCCTCACTCTCCCTCTCTCTCTCCCTCTCCCTCCCTCTTCCCACTCTTTCTCTCTCTCTCTCCCTCACTCTCTCTCCCTCCTGTCCCTCACTCTCCATCCCTCTCTCCCTCTCCCTCCCTCTTCCCACTCTTTCTCTCTCCCTCACTCTCTCTCCCTCCTCTCCCTCACTCTCCCTCCATCTCTCCCTCTCCCTCCCTCTCTCTCCCCCTTCACTCTCTCTCTCTTTCTCCCCCTATCTCCCCATCTCTACTTGGTGGGGGACAGGGTGGTTTCAGAAGCAGGGGTCTCCTCTCCCTTTGTCTCCATGACAGCCTTGCCCCCCCCCCCCCCCCCACTCCCCGCCCAGGTGCCGCCGGAATCCCAATCATTTGCGCGGTTGCCAGATCACGCAGGCTATAACGAGCCACGCAGCATGCAGCTAGACGGCAGCTGTAAGGTCAAAGCTACTCTAGCGCAGTTTGCGCCACAACTTAATGTGTTTTTCTGTACAGTCTGTGCCTTTTCACACACGCCGCACGTCTTCATGTGGGGTAATCATTGAGCATTGTTCGGTGGCCCTGCCGGTTCCCTGTTCCGCCCGATCTTTATTTGAGTGATTAACGTCGCCGATTGGCCGGAAACCTAACCCAACCTGGCGCCCCCAGGTATGAATCGGCTCCTGATTGGAGGGCAGCAGACGCGAGCCTCCGTTGGAGCAGCGCTCCTGGCCTCGACGCCCATATTTGGGCATCGTCCGGCTCGACAGAGCGGGAAAAAAAAAACAAAGGTGAAAAGATTACCTGGGTGGACAGCGCCCGTGCCGCGGTGCCCGTGGGCATATGTCGCGCGGGCGGGGGGGGGGGGGGGGGCGCGGCGGCTGTTCCGTGCCCCCCGAGCGACGGTCAGCTGCGGCGCCGGGCCTTTAATTAGCGAGCGCGCGGCGGGGAGCGCGCGCCGTCCGCCGCGGCTCTGGCGTCCGCGCCGGCCCCTAATCAAAGCCTGGCGGCGGCGGCGCTGGCTGACTTACCGAAACCGCTCCCACGCCCCCCCCCCCCCTCCCGCCCCAACCCCCCTCCAGCCCGGGCCCGATGTCGCGCGCGGACACACAGGGTCGTTAGCGTCGTAGCGGCGTCTACGCGAGGGTGAGCGAGGGTCATTTTTTTGTTCGTTTTTTTTTTGCGACGGATCAGGGACGCCTGAAAGCCGGCCTCCGTCAGAGCAAGCGGCGCAAATCGCGGGAAGGCCGCCGGCGCTCCCCCCCCCCCCCCCCCCCCTGAGCGCGCGGGCGTTTGCCGTTACCGGGGTACTTTGCGACCGCCGCTCCGCGCTTGGCGGGCTGCCCCCCACGCGCACGGGAGTTTTCGTTTCTCTCTCTCTGACTCTCTGATGCCTGTGAGATGTTCAGACCGCATACGGTTTCCATGGTTTTTTTTTGGGGTTTTTTTTTCTCGTCTGTCTCTCCCGTCGTCTGTGTGTTCTCCGTTCTGCTCGCGTGAGTCACTCTCCGTCTCTCTCGGTCTCCTCTGAGCGCTTTGGCGAAAGTGGGCGTGTTCCTCTTCCCCGTGAGTCTGAATTAAAGGGCTTGTGTGTGTGTGTGTGCGCGCGCTTGTGTGTCGCAGATAATGTGCATGCGGAACGGAATATGAAGCAGACCACCGGCCCATCAATCATCTTTATTAATAAAGCTGTTTTCGCGACGGGATCTGCCACGGGGTTCTTTCTATGCACAAAACAGACGTTTCCCCCCCCAAAAAAGATTAGAATACAGTGTTACAGATCGCTGTCAGAGATTGCAGGCCCCCGCATCTCTCTGCCAGTAACTGCTCCCGGTCGTGAAACTGTGTCACAGAGGCCATCTTGTGCAAGGTTGACGGACAGACGCGGCGGCCCGATCCCCTCTGGGGAAACGTTGAGCGAACGTTGAGGGAAAGTAGGCAACCTTTGTACCGAACACGCATCCGATCTCCTCGTTTACGGTAGTTTTCGGATATGCTTCTAAAGGGTTGCGAGGGCAAATATCCGGCTGGGGAAAATTGGCGGAATCCTGAATGCGGAGCGCGCCGTGGAACGCTGAATGCAGAAAACGCAGAGCACCCTGTGGAATGCTGCTTCGTGGACAGGGATGCATGGGGACACTGACGCAGTTTAGCTGCTCCTGCTCAGTCTACATCGCGTTGCGTTCAGGCAGTTAGCAGATGCTCTCTTATGAGACTTGCGTAGGCTCAGACTTTTGTTCCACGCGCCGTCCGTTTCTGCGGCTGGATGTTAACCGAAGCAGCTCGGGTCAAGCGCCTCGCTCTGCGATGGAGCGGCTGTGCCACACCTGGGGATTGAACCCGCGACCTCTGACTCACGGGTGCTGTTACCCAACGATATGCTACACTGCTGCCCCACTTACGAGACGTAATGTATGTAAGAGTCTATCAGCCCATCTAGGTCAACTGTGTATCAGGCTCCATTTAGCATGGCCCTCTTTAATGGACCGAAGGTCAAAGCCTTAACTGATGATGCTGCAGGCTGCCATGTTAGTAGGCTCCTCAAAGCCTTAACTGTTTGATGCTGCAGGCCGCCATATTTGCAGGCTCCTCAAAGCCTTAACTGATGATGCTGCAGGCTGCCATGTTTGCAGGCTCCTCAAAGCCTTAACTGTTCGATGCTGCAGGCCGCCATGTTTGCAGGCTCCTCAAAGCCTTAACTGTTCGATGCTGAAGGCCACCATGTTTGCAGGCTCCTCAAAGCCTTAACTTTTTGATGCAGCAGACCACCACGTTTGCAGTCTCCTCATTAGTCTTTTGACTGACAGTTTCGTCCCAATGTTAGCTGGCTATTTAAGCTGGTTATTTTACACCTACTTTCACACATACACATACTTTCAAATATGCAGTGGATGGCACTGTCACCTCAAACGACCCGGGTTCAAATCTTGCCTTTTTGTGTGGAGTTTTCATGTTCTGTGTCTGCATGGGTTTTCTCTGGACACCCGTTTCATACAACAGTCCAAAGACATGCAGGCTAGGCTAATTGGAGACTCTGAATTGCCCCTAGGTATGAGTTTTGTGATAGATTGGCAACCTGTCCAGGGTGTATTCCTGCCTCTCTCCCAGTGCATGCTGAGGCTCCAGCCCCCCTGCAACCCGGACCAGGAATACGCGGGTATAGATAATGGATGGATAAGGGATATAATAGGTAATATATGGATAATGAATTCAATGGATAATGGAATTATGGGTAATGGATGGATAATGGATTTAATGGGTAATGTATGGAGAATGGATTTAATGGATAATGGGTAATGGATGGATAATGGATTTAATGGACAATGGGTAATGGATGGATAATGGATTTAATGGATAATGAATGAATAATGGACTTAATGGATAATGGGTGGATATCCATCATCCATCCGTTATGGATTTTTATCACAGGCAGTGAAGAAACAAAGGGAACCGCCCAATTAAAGTCGCTTAGCAGGCCGTTGGGCCCCCGCGTGCGGCCAATATGGCCTGCGTGCCCCGCAGCATATGGCGTAGCGGCATCTAGAATTTTCCGTGAGGTGAAGACGCTCGCTCACGGGCACAAAGTGACAATGCACGCCGACCTCGCCTCCTACTCCCCATACGATTATGGGACCAGCTGGCCCTTTTACTGGCAGAACGACAGCGTGTACAGTATTTTATCCATTCACCCATATAAAAGCTTGGGGTGGAATTCTTATTCATTAGCTCCTTTAGGTTTGACGGGGCTATTTCACATTAATAATATTTCTGTAAACGTGCCAGAGTCAGCCGGGGAGGCTCATTTTCGTCCGTAGACCCTGGGCTGCACGTCTTTGGGCTGCGGGAGGAAACAGGGGGTGCCCGGAGGAAACCCACACGAGCACGGGGAGAACTCGCAAGCTCCAGGCCAGGCCGGTCGGGACTCGAACCCGGAACCTGTTCCTTGCGAGGCGTCAGTGCTAACCAGAGCGCCGCCTGCAGGACGGAAAGGAAGAGCCCTCGCTGTACAAAAAACACGGACTGCCGGAGCCCCCCCCCCCCCCCGACCGCGCCCGAGTGCAGCATTAACACCAGCTGAAACAGAGCGGGTCCAGCGGGACCGGATGCGCTGCATTAGAGCTGAAAGCATCGGAGCTGATTCTGCGCCGGGCGAGCAGAGCCGGCCGCTGCTTAGCCGCCCGCCGATCTCTCGAGGCGGCTTCAGGAGAGAGAGAGAGGGGGCGGGGCAAGTGACAGGATCTATGATGCGGTGGGGGGGGGGGGGGGGGGGTTGGAGAGGGGCGCGTTCCCCCATGCGTTGCCGTGGCGCTCGGCGTCTATTTTCCCCCGGTCCGCTTAGGCGTACCGACTCAGCGAAGCTCCGCCTTCGGACCGGGCTCGCGGCAAACCGCGGATCATCGCCACGGCTACAGCGCCACCTCTTTGAGGGTCCGCTCAGGCAGCCGCTGCGGATCCCAGGCGCGTCCGTCCGTCCGTCTGCAGCGCTGGTCTCATGAACCGCCGGTCTGGAGAACAACTGCACTTCTCATAGTCCTCTCTTATTGGCTGTCCACCTCCACTCTTCTGCCGACACTACGCACCTGGGGACAAATGATGTCACATTATTGGCCGGACCGCAACAGCGGGGCCAGCCCTACAAACGCGAATGTCTGTGACTGACTGAGCGACTGAGTGATGAAGTTACACCATTGGTCGGCCAAGTTATGAAGTTACACCATTGGTCGGCCGGAGAGGTCCAGCTATATACTAGGTTTTGACCTGGTCTTGTTCCATTTTCAAAGGGACAAATTTAGGTGTATACTAAATGTCAAGGTACACTTACGTGTTTGAAGGTACGATAAATCTTAAGTATATTAAATATAGAAACACAAAATCAAATAGACTGCGGTTGCATTTCAGGGTAAATGCGCATGACGTATACAAGCGGTGCACACGAAGGTTAGCGCTCGATGGAAACACAATGGAAATACCAGAGGACGTATTCACACAGGCCGCTTATACAACGTGTGAAATCTGGGAATGGAACGTGGGCGTTGTTTACTTCGCCGAAGACGAAGTGAAGTTTCGTGCGATTTCTGTTATGCAAACTAGACGATCCGCGCCCCAACAACCGGGGAAAACACAGCTCAGGGTCACGTCCAGAAAGAAAGAACTTTTTTTTTGTCGTAATCTGCCAGATTTGAAATCGGTTATTAAAATGAAATCTAACAGTCTGTAAACATTACAGTGTTGGCTAGAGAAAAATGGACTAAAAGAGATTACGTGCTCATTATTTATATTAAGTTGGCATCGGATGTAGGCTAATTCTTGGATAGCATGAAATGTTAACACATCAGTTAAATAAACAGTTTTTTTGTGATGTATTGGCATTATTTCACAGCATAAATGTGTAATTATGTAAAAGGGCAAGGCCTGGTTTGGGTCAAGGCTAAGGTTTGGCTATGAATAGCGAGATACAGGCTCAGTTCACGTGATCTGAACTGTTATTACACGTGAGTTCCAATGTTGTTACAATGTAATTACACGTTAGAAACCAGACACAATGCAGTATAACTACTGCTGTTGGTCCCTGCTAGCCTGGGGCACGAAGGATGATTCCTGGGCATAGCGCTTTCAGAAAGGATCCAGAGCGGTCTTTTCAATATGACAGGGAAGTAAAAAGAGTCAATTATCGAGGAAGAGAGTATCTTTATCTGAAGAGTTGGCTCTTTGAAGACGACCCGCGGGTACCCCTGGCCACATGCTGTCACGGGACGCTAAACGCTTTAAGGTCCAATCGAAGATCAGAGCCCCCCGGCGCGAACGAGCGCGCGCGTGCGCTTATGCTAATCGTTTCCGCGGCGACGGAAGCGAATGCTCTGTCCAGCCGTGGTCCTGCCCCAATAAGGAGTGTTGAGGTGCCGGAGGGGAGGGGCTTAAAGGAGATAGCAGTCTTGTTATCGGCGAGGGGGCCTGGAGGGGAGGGGCTTACAGGAGAGTGCAGCCTTGTTATCGGCACAAGGGGCCGGGTGGGCGGGGCTTACGGGCGAGCACGCCCGGCTGAGCCGCGCTCCCTCTAACGGGGAATGTCCGTTCCCCTCACCCTCCTGCTCACCAGCGCGGCGAGACACCGCTTGCTCTGCGGGGTCTGAGTCTGTACCGCTAATTAAGCCTGACTGGGACTGCTAGCCCTTCACACACGCACAACACATAACAACACACACTAGTGTACAGACACACACACACGCACAACACATAACAGCACACACTAGTGTACAGACACACACACACACACAACACATAACAGCACACACTAGTATACAAACAAACACACACACACAAACACACAAACAAACACATACATACGCACACACGCACAAACACACCCACACACACACACACACGCACAACACATAACACACACTAGTGTACAGACACACACACACACACACAAACACACGCACAACACAACAGCACACACTAGTGTACAGACACACACACACACACACACACAAACACACAAACACATACATACGCACACACACACACATGCACAACATATAACAGCACACACTAGTGTACAGACACACACACACATGCACAACACATAACAACACACACTAGTGTACAGACACACACACACAAACACACACACACAAACATACAACCAAATACATACATACGCACACACACACAAACACACCCACACACACAAACAAACACATACATACGCACACACACACAAACACACCCACACACAAATAAGCGCGCGTTTGCTCACACACACACAAACACACACACACACAAACACACAAACAAATACATACATACGCACACACACACACAAACACACCCACACACAAACACACAAACAAACACATACATACGCACACACACACAAACACACCCACACACAAATAAGCGCGCGTTTGCTCACACACACACACAAACACACACACGCGCACACACACAAACAGACACTCGCAAACGCACACACATATTTCAAAACACCCTCATCCCACGATAAAAACCTGTGGGACGAGGGTGAGAGAATATTTTCCCAAATACCTCCGCACAACACTAATGTGTTTGAGCATCACGCAGATATAATGCAATACTTCTGCATAACAGGACTGCCTCTGTACAGCTGAGGGCCCAGTGCTTCTCTGCTCGCCTTTGTGTGACAGGCTGTTAATACGTTTGTATTGTGTTTGTATTATTCGTTTCCGTAAACTGCACTCCCCAGAGATGATTGAGTCTGAGGCTGCATACTGTGTTTGTTAAAAGTCCTGCTTTTAAGTTGTGTGTGTGTGTGTGAGTTTGTGTATGTGTGTGTGTGTGTGTATGTGTATGGATGTGCATGTGTGTGTGCGTGTGTACACGTAGTTGTGTGTGCATGCGTATGTGCATATACGTGTGCATGTGTGTGTGCATTTGTGTGCACTTGTGTGTGTGTGTGTGTGCGGACATGTGTGTTTGTGCACTTGTTTCTGTGTGTGTGTGTGCGCGCGTGCACACATGTGTATGTGTGGGTGTGTATTTGCGCGCACGTGTATATGTGTGTGTGTGTGTGTGTGTGTGTGTGTGTTTGTCAGACGGGTGAGATGCTTTTCTCATTGTCTCTGATGTATTAATGTCATCGCCTGTGTATTTACTGCTGAAGGAAACATTCTTCTGTCCTACAAAAAAAGCCTTCACGTTGGGATTGATGGAGAGAGAGAGAGAAAGAGGTAGAGTGAGAGAAAGGAAGAGAGGACCGGCGTTGAAGCCTGAAGCCTGCTGACGCACCCGAGACAAACAGCCTCTCAATAATT